>JAPZEB010000003.1:17527574-17544990 GCA_029783705.1 Chaetodon striatus | reverse complement strand
AATGTGCATATTAAGGCAGTACAGGAGGAGGCGCACATTAATAATCCTCCAGGACTGTAACATGCTCATGTTTAATGTGACTGCAGTTGGTTCAGATCGAGGTTGAACAGACGACCCGCACCAGAGTTCGTTTGTAACCGGACCGAGACCACCTCTTAAAGAAGGTTTCAGTCCCGTTGTTTTGGTGTGCACCAGAGTGTGATTGCTGTGTTCACACCTGCCCAAACAAACCGCACTTAGGGGGCAAACAAACTTGAGTTCGATTGAACTGAACCAAACAGGGCAGGTGTGAAAGCACCCTAAGATGGTCCAAAATTCAACCTCAGCCGTCAATGAGCACAACTTAATACTTGAGGGTTTCAGCTGTTGTTGGGGGTCAGATCTAACTACCTGCACAGAGAAGATTAAATGTGTACGTGCCTGAAAGTCAACTGAGGCCATCTGAAGGCAAAAAGTGCCATATGCATCAACGTAAAGCCATATTTTGTTGGGGGGTTCAGGCATTTGGCATAGAAACTGATTGAAACTGTTGATTGTTGTAGCACCACTGCAACATTAACTCAATATGTTGTACACTATCAGTCCATGTCACACATTCATTATTAATTTGAAGTAATCATGTTTAGTCGTTTCTTGAATGTTTGGAAGAGAGCAACAGTGGTTTAAAGTTTGAATACCTACATAGCGTAGCTGTTAAGTAGACTACTGTGTCGTGCAATTATTACATACCTGAAAATACCACATTTGCATCCTTTTACTCCCGTCATGATAGAGGGCAGTCATTTCGCAGAAAATATTTGATCTGCAAAAGACTTTGCTAGATAACAAAACTCTAATTTGTCTACTCTGTTCAGTAGTATCTTTAACGTCCTTCTTGTTGTTTTCACTACCAACAAAGATCAAATGCAAGAACTTACACATGCAGTATCTCTGCTAACCCCCCACCCCCCATAGACTTGATGTGTAATTACTGTAAATGTAATTACTGTACCTCTGGGGGGGCTATGGAGCCTACTTATGTAGCATCTGCAACACCCTGATACATGTGGCCAGGAATCTTAACTGGGTTTCTCATAATCAGACTACGACCTTAACTACATTAGTTTTATTGAGTTATGATGTTTGAATGTGTCGCAGGCCATCAGGTTAGTTGGTAACACTGTTAAGAACAGAAATCCCCACACACCTAAACATAGCTACAGAGTGTTAATAGACTATTAGCTCTGCTTTAACCTCTCGTTGTTCATCATCCCACTCATTACTTCTAGCTGAATGTAGGTTCTCTTGCTGATCTGTCTGTTTCTGTTTTAGTGTAAATCTGCTTCTTTTGCCATTTTTACATTGGTATTTCTGATGTTTTACTTTACAAAAAACTAATGTATACTTAGAATTCAACAAAGACACTGGCATGGGGTTTAATGTTGCTTGCCTCGGTTATGTTATTTTCAGTTTTGAGATATAGTCGGTCTAATTGCTTGTGGTATTCTAGCCTAACAATTAGCAAAGCCACTGTATAAGTGTATGAACACCAGTGCACATCTCCACCTGCTTTACCCTTGAGATCTTTCAAAGACCACATTTAACACAAACCATGCACATGGATGAATGTATGCTAAGAATGACACATTACTCCCATTTAATATTTAGCTTAGCAAAGCTATGCTAACTTTGTATCCTTTAACTATTCCATATTGTATAAGTCTGCACAACAAGACCTGAAAACTTTACATCTCACACAAAACTACGATATCATAGCGACTTTCTGTGAGAAGGTTGTTGAGCCTCTTTCCAGTGGTTAGAAGGGAAGAGCCCTCACTGATGATAATGAAGGCTATTTCTACAAATAACAGTAATTACATGTCACCGCTTTTTGAAATGTGACAAAGCAGACAATGTTGCTTTTTATTGAATTCATTATGTTGACAGGCACTTCATCCTTTTCATTTATCTCCTATTCGTTATGGCCTGAGCGAACGTGTGTAAACTGACAACTGCGCTTAATGTTGTTATTCTCCATTTGTGCTTTCCATATATTGCAAGCCGTGTCTTTCTTGTGTCCGTGCACATGTCTGACCTCAGTGGGAAGTATGTATCTTCGGTGGCAAGTCTTGTACTGTAGCTGAAGTGGCTTCACCACACAGAGATCAAAAGTCCCCCTTCACATCCTGTGTCATTTCTAGCTGGGAAGTATTAATCTCATACAGAGCTTCAGACACCTCTTATCTGGATGGCAGGTTGACATGTAAGGGGATATTTCGTCTTGATTCCAGCAATGAATGCAGCACACGGGCTATCACTTGGCCCACGCTGCATATGGAAGAGAAGAAATCACACCTTTCTTTTTTGTGACTTCCATTTTCATTTGTGCTCTCTCCACTCACTCTTTTCTGTCTCTCCTTTTCTCTCTCCTGGAAATTATCACCAGCCATGTCAGGAGCCCTGTCGGATGGAGGGGGAGAAATGTGTCACACTGCCTCTTAAGTTTCTGATTGTCTAAATGACACAGAATCTCATCATACAGCTGTCTCCCTTTCTGACACTACAATTACCCATAATTCCCTCTGTCATTCACTGTCTCAAGGTTAGTATTTTATATCTCGAACAGAGGGTGAGGACATTTACATTTGGTGGCTAGAATGGAAAAAAAGGGACTGAGGAAACACAAAGTTTGCGTGTGTGTGAGTGCTGGTGTGTGTGTGTGTTGGAAACCTTCCCCTTATTTAAATGGCTTTTCACTGGCTTAGTTTGGTTATTTAGCAAGCTTCATTTTCTGCAAACTAAAATCCTAAAAATGGTGCCTGTTTGGACTACAGTGTGACTTAAAATCCAAATTGTAAATCACCTTTCCCCATTATCTTAATGACTTTGTTAATGACCATGCAACTCATTTCAGCCGATGCCGTTAACGAGCTTTGGTCACCGAAATAATATTCCTTGATACTACCCTTCAGAAAGTGGGTGTAGTCTGTCCCTCTTGACAAAGTGTGCTCAGTGAAAATGGTCCATTATCATGCCACTTTTTACTCCATCATCTCTGATATTCTTATATGGTCTCTGGGTTAAACAGTACGTCTTCCCATCCTTTTTACCCCATCCCTCGAGTAAAGTGTTCTTCAAAGGTATATATTTCATTGCAAGCTGACAGCCTTGACACCATAATTGACCTGAGAGCTTCCATCTTACTCTTTTGAAATTCTCCGTTGTAATGTGTGTCAACTAGATAAAATGATTCCCATCTCCACCTTTCTCTGGATTTCCATTTGCAAAGACGGGCTGACTGACTGGCTGACTGACTGACTGGCGCAGGCTCCATTATCATTCTGTGCGAACGTCTGTGATCGTTGGGGAAAAGATGCGAAAGGCTCCATTGTTTGAAACAGGTGCTCGCACTTAAGTCCTATACATTAGTCGAGCGTGCCGAGCTTTTAGATGGGTTAAATAGTTTGTGATAATGTTAGGTTTTGATTCTTTGTGAATAATGCTTTGCCCTGCCTGACAGACCGCCTTGTCTGTCTGTCAATGTGTCATGGTTTCATGGAGGCAAAATTGGTTTTAGGCTTTCATTAAATTTGCTAATGACCTCCATAATGTTCATATTATTAAAGTGGAAATTATCAACAGTGGGAATCTAATGTACATTTTAACCTTTGAGTACTGCCAATTCTGCAGTTTGTATCATTTATATATGAGCAGAGCAGAATGCATCTTGGTCTGATAATTAGATCTTAAAGTAATATGTACACAACAGAGTGTTTTCATGCACACGTTACTGGTTTCAAGCTCATTTAAGTTATTGTTCCCACATTCATCCTGATAATAAATACTAGATTGCCCCCATTGCTGTCTTTTTATAATTGTTGCATCTGTTTCCTTCATGTTTTTTATTACTACAGTGTGTCTATCACATCCATCACGTCACTTAAATCCACCATCAAACACAAAGACCCTGAAAACATTTTTTTTTTTCCAGTCAAAAGAAAAGCACCCTTTCCTTCTTGTTCCTTTTCTTTTTGCTTCATTTTCACATGTGGCTATAAAAAGACATGCTCTGTTTTTGTATGCCATGTCATATTATTAAGTTTCACGCTTGCTCCGTGAACCTGAGACATATTTTCTGCTTTCCCCCTGGCTAATTGGGAGATTGTTAGGACTGTCTCTATCCAGAGCCTGATGCCCCCAAATGTGTCAATGTGCTGCTTTGCTGCTGCTAGACTACATGTCTTCCAGTCAGTACGGGGCATGTTTTTCAGAGCAGTTTGTTATTAGATTAATTAACACTGTATTGACAAACTGTGATAGGATTGCGTGATCTTTTCTCACCCTTGGAGACACTCTTTTTCTTAGCTTTTCAATCAAAGTAAAAATGAAAATGGGCTCTTTTTTTATTAAAGTACACCATCGGAAAGTGAGAGGTAACACTTAATGTGGTATCTCTTTTCTTGTAAAGGGTCTTTGAGGAACTTTTTATTAAAGCAGTGTACTACGTGTTGAACAAATGTGACCCATGTGTTTATTTTGCCTTTGTCTGAGCTTACAAAGTAGAAGGAGGCTTTATGTGCCTGAGTAAAAAGGCTTCAGGGGAAGCGGCACTTTTGGGGGGTAAAGCTGGGAGGCTAAAACAAGCTTTAAAGAGGGTCCAGTCCCACTCAGGTTCACTGGTAAGCCTGTTGGACATCCGGCTTTGTTCCTCTTATAGGCTCCTTATCAGTGGCCTGATGCGGTTGTCCCCTCACATGTTCCTCTTGTACCTCAGCTGGGCCAATTCGATGGCCTAAGTGCTCAAATTGAGCCATTTTGTCTCACTTTGAAACAAACTAGGATCTATTATGCGTGTGTGTTTTTTGTTTTTTTTATTCATACCCCTCCTCCTTGTCTCCTTTCCACGTTGGCCTTAGTCTATGTATTTTGTCGGTCCCCCCTGCCTTTATCTGCTCTTAAGTTTGAAGCGCTAGCCTTGTGAGGGGTCAGTGTTTCCACTCCAGCAGTGTCAACTTCAATCTGGGGCGATTTGGTGTGAAATGTGTGCCATGGTGTGGGGGCTTGCAGGTCAAAGCCCCAGTAATTGATGTTGCTTATTCATCTGCTTTTCCTTGTCTACTCTCACCGCAGCGCAGCAGCCGTTTTTGTTTGTCTAAATTGTTTGAAGATTTACTGTAGGTCTTAGGGCCCTGAGAAGCATCCCCCTGCTGCACTTTGTCTGTGTTCCTACCTAGCAGGGGGTTCAGCACCGGGGACACACAATGGTGCCCGCACAAAGGAGGCTTTCCCCAACACAAGGCCTGGAGGACATCTCATAGCATGATACTGAGCACTAAGGGACACACAATGGCGGAGGCACAAAGGAGGCTTCTCTTAAGACAGGACTCAGAGGACATCTAGCATGACAAGCAGGGCAGCTCTCACTGTAATTAGCCATGGAGCCAGCCTGACCAATGGCCCTATGAGATCAATGAAGTATCAGTAAACAGTATTCAAAAAAACCAAAGAGAGGGAAGAAGGCGATTAGCAGAAATTTGGTCTTGTGATGCAGCAAACCAAATGAAAATGATTAGCACAAGGTATGGCCATACATAGATAAGACATCCATGTTTGAAAGCAGATACCCCTCCCTCCAATGAACTCCTTGCTCATCTCTCTTCCGCTCTGTTC
The DNA here is from genome assembly GCA_029783705.1 of Chaetodon striatus. Classification (NCBI taxonomy): domain Eukaryota; kingdom Metazoa; phylum Chordata; class Actinopteri; order Chaetodontiformes; family Chaetodontidae; genus Chaetodon; species Chaetodon striatus. The sequence continues at coordinate 17,539,341 of JAPZEB010000003.1, read as the reverse complement.
CTTCTGAGGAACGCTACCTGCTAGCTGAAGCGCAGGATGAAATGCTGGATCTGTTTAAGCACAAAGAGGAACGTAATGATGGAGCCACGTTTAATCTGGCCCTTTAGCATGTCAGGCGGCTGCATGGGTGGTATGTCCTCCAGGGCCTTTGAAGAGGGCCGATTTAGAGAAGAGATTTGGATCATTACACAATAAAGAACACTTCATAAGTACCGAAGTGAGTTGGAGAAATGACGGTTAATGATGTTGACAGCAATTCACCTCCGCTGAATTACAGAAAGATTTGACTCAACTTGCCTTCTTTAATGAGCCTCACTCTGTAAAGGTAATGGGCCAGCGGTAAGACACGGAGAGAGGCGGGGAGGGGAGAAAGTGGGAGAGAGAGTGGGTGGGGATTTTTTTTTTTTTTTTTTTTTTCTTCTCTCAGGGAGCTGCACTGCTGCCCGTGGTTTACTCTGGGCTGATAGGCTATCACACACCTCCCTTTAAGCTGTCATGTCAGGAAACTACAGAGACAGAAAGGCCATCTTCAGTAAAGAGAGGCTGCTAGTGCAACAAGGTTGTCTGATCTCCATTCTGAAAGATGCGTTTTCAAAGCTGTGTGCATATGGATCACTAGATCTTGTGTTAAAGCTTTGTTTCCATCTTTATAGACTGTTAAAATAAATATGTAATATCAATAGGTAACTTTAGAAAAGTGTGTACCTTCTGCACTTTGACACTGAGCAGTTTGTCATAATGTAAAAGGGTGTTCTCCCAATAAGTGTCCATCATTTACTATGATTTCCCTATGAGTCTGTCTCCTGAATTTTATTTGCTCTGCTCGGATCAAATAAGCCTATTTACACACTTCTGGAGGAAGGACACTGATTCCAGCCTACAGCTCGTTTGCTGTTTCTAATCATGCATGTTTATGTGCAAGTTTGTGACAAAAAGCTTAACTGAGAGCGCGACTGTTGATTTGCGGTTCTATTTTTTTCCCCCCACATCTGACTGTCATCCCATCAAAGTAGCATATCTGTCAGTGTCTTTGAGTGTCTCACGCTGAATGATAAATATGTACATCCAAACTGGGATTCGGTGCCAATTATGCACTGACAGAGATGTCGCCGAGAATGTAACATTTAAATTAAAATGATGGCATTCAATTTCAAACTGCCTTGTGCGGTGACATGTTCTATTATCTCCTTCGGAGGTGTAAGACGAGGCAAAAACAACAACGATGAACGAAGGAACTATCCCAAAGGTCAAATCAATAACTTTGTTGTTTCTCTGCTTTTGCTCGATGGCACACCTACATGTCAATCATTAAGGCTATTAATAGGCTTGTTAGAGCCAAAACATACTCCTGTCTTTTATTGTCATCTTGGAAAATCTCGACGTACTCGTTACCTCACCGCATTTAGAAGGCCCTTAAACCCTTCCGGCTTCTTGTAAATGGTGTTGCAAGCTGCACTGAAAGTAGACAGGTCAGTGTTGATATAATGTTACTACAGTTATATTGATTCCTCTATGATGATTTCACACGAGCAACATAATCGTATTATGTTGTGCATGGTAGTGCAGCAAGCTCTGAATCACACGGGGGGAAAAAATACATGGCTTGATATTTTAATTGGCAGGAATACTTGTCTAATTATCACTTTTCTGTTTGCTCTGCATGCTGAGATTATGTAATTATCTTTTTGAAACATTGTGGAACGACTTTTTTGTGTGTCATTTCTGAGACGCCTCTGTACCTGACACTCAGCAAGCCGCTTAATAATATGCTAGAAAGGCAGCTAATTATATCATAATAATGGCTTGATGAAAGCAATAAGGCAGGCCGGTGAATGAATGATAGCACTGTTAGGCTGCTCAAGTTATATCTTTATCTCAAATTATTGTAATCACACTAAACAGGAAGTTCTTTAATTACTAATGTGTTTATTCATTATGCCAAAAGAATTTGGAGTCTTTGCATTTGTTATCATTATGCAAATCGCGGTTCATACTAAATGATATGCTTCTCTGCAATGATATTTTCAGCAAATTGAATCCCTTATCAAGTTAATTACTCCATGTTTACAAGCCCCCCCCAAGCTAGGGTATCCCAATTAAAGACTACACCTGTTCTATTTGTGGGATTTGTATTTGTTACATGTGTCATTACATGTTCTCCTGCAGAGCACAGGTTTGTCAGGGGGGAAGAACCACCAGTTAGACCCCTCACTGGGCTTCCAGACTTCATCCTGCCTCTACAAACGTTCCAGGCTGACTGGTGTCGTCTAGCTATGGGATCCTTTGCAGGAAAGAGGCAGGAACACAGCTGACACATGCATCCGCAGGACCTGCGGAGGGGGTAGATGGGTGATCTGACGGAGGGCGCGCCCGTGCACCAGCAGCGGCTGCATCAACAGCAGCAGCCGTAGACTGCTTTCGAAACTTTTTAATTAGCACTAATTACCTTTGCAGGAAAATGTTGAGGCTTGAAAGGATTTGTGTCAGCAAGTGGGAGATCAAAGATTGTGGTGCTGTGCATTTTAATCTGAACACTGAGGGGTAATAGGGAGCTGTTTGTGTGTTAGAGAGAGGGAAGGATGGAGAGAGGAGGAAAGGAAGCATCCCAGGTGGTGCTTGAGCAGCCTACCTCCAGTAATGCTGTCTACCAATCACACCACAGGTCCCGTCACATTATAAAATTCTCCACTAATATAAAGAAATTAACTTTTTTATTGTTTAATTGAATCATGGCTTTCCCTCACTTTGTTCACTCTCTCCTTTTATCTGTGCGCATGCATCCCTCACTGTCAGCCTGTGCACACGCCTGTGATTTTGTGCGCGCCGCTTCATCAGACTGACAGGCATTTCATAGAGGTGGTTTTTAATGCATGCCTGGACATCACTGTGGCAGGGTCATCCATCAGACTTCAAGACAACATCGATCATTTGCCATGAAGAGAGCGCGGGGTAGTGATTATTTGCTATTAGGTGGATGCTGAGGCATACAAATGGCTGGCAGTTGACAGTTGAACTCACTCAAACGTAATGCGGGATGGCTCCCCCTCTCAGGGAAATGTTGACAAGCACTGAGCCTGAACACTGTAATGACAGAGCGTACAGGCAGACAGGGCACTGAGGGATTCTTCCTCACAGATCGCAGCATCTATTATTTAATGGTTCCTTTATTTTATTGCAAAAGAACATGAGTTCATTTCCAGTTACATATTCTGTATACGTATACTATATACGTGTGCATTCTTTTATTCATGAAAAACTCATTGTTTAATGCGGAGTGTACTTATAGCAATGGGCCTCGGCTGATTGGCCCTGTCACTGTAATTTTATAGTATTATATACACTTAAAGATGTGTGAGGCTGTGCGACGTGCATGGGAGCGTGTGTGTGCTTGTTTGTGCCGCATTGATGTCCTCACTGACTGAGATGCCATCAGTGAATTGATTTTCAGCTCCCGCTCACTGAGAGAGGAGAGTGTTTGTCATGTGGATAGACAACTAATCTTTCAATACAAACATTCACAAGACGCATGGCCATACTGTGAGCACAGTCCAGGCACTATGAGGAGGGAAGTGTTGTGTAGGCTCAGAAGGAGCCCGGCTTTACCAGCAATGCCGTTAGCCTCCCTCGTCCGATGATGTATTTCACAGCGTACAATTTAGTTTCGTACATGGGAAGCAGCTGTCTTTCTGTCTGTCTGGCTGTGAAACAAGCCTCACTTGGGGAAACTTTAAAAGAGACGTCCACTTTTTCTGCAGTGATTTCTTCATTTCTTTCTTCACTGGGAGAGAGGCAACGCTTTCCTCCACCTCTCAATCGGGTCATTGTTGAAGCTTAGACTTCATCCCGGGCCAAACCGGGGTCAAGCAAGGCTTATGAGGTTGGATCTGACAGGAATGTCTGTCAAGTCCTTATCCCTTGGCCAGGGTTGATCCAGGGTCATTAATCAGACAGGGATTGGGGATGCAAGGGGGAAGCGTGAGGCCAGGTGATGCTGACCTCAGTACAGTGGCTTTGATTTTTGTCTGGCCCTGGCTTTTTGTGTGTATGTGTGTGTATGTGTGTGTGTGTGTGTGTATGAAATGACAGGATCACTCCCTGTCTGATTCACAGTGCTTTCAGCCACTCTGCCAGCACTAATGACATTGAGAGAGAATATTAACCTCACACACTCAGCAGGAAATATCCACAGGGGTAGTCTATAACTCAGACACTGCAGGATCCACAGTGGTATGATCATTCAAACACACCGAAGCTAGCTTTATAGTTCGACAGACGCACCATGGTGTAGACGTTTCCAACAATTTGATCTGCACTTCTCACATAATACCCTCGTATAGCACGAAGTAATGAGCGGTGATATTTAACTTCTTCATCAACAAAGAACTTTGCTAATTATATTTCACAGATTCCTTCTTGCTTGAATTTTGTTTATGCTCCCTAAAAAGATATTTTTGTTTTGCAAATGATGTAACCCTGTGTAAAGTTCAATCTGGCATGCCACCTCCAATTGACAGCTTTGTAGCTAGTGATGCTTTTACACACAGGCTATCAGGAGCAAGCATAGCGCAATATTCAAAACAGATTAAGAGTGAACCCACATAAAGAAGAGATTTGCTGGCGGCGCCAAACGTACTCTAATGATTTGCATTGCCATTAATAGTAATTTGCAGCTGCCTAGGAGGAGACGTGTAATCCCCTTCCCATGTGTGAATTGACATGCATTCAGGGAAGGCTATGTGTGTCCTGGACGTGTGATCTTTAAATGACTGCCACCTGAGGCCTGGCAATACAGAAAGAGGAGTGCCACTCTGAGCAGTGACGGTCTACATGTGAGGGAGAAAAGGGGAGGGTGAGAAGGGGAGAGCTGTGGGGGAGATAGAGACAGATAATGACAGTCTAATTCACCGTCGCCATCAGAGATGCATGTACAGAGACGCGTATAGGCCATAAACTGTAGCTGGAGGGGAGAGTGCTGGAACAGACCTGATCAGCGCTGTGTGGAGGTGGTAGGAGGGATGCTGAGGGGTTGCAGGGCATTAATTTGCTTTACAGATAATGTCATCTTATTTACCACGAGCTAATCCTGATAGTTTTTTGATGCTGTATTTTTGTGTTTTTTGATGTTTATTTGTGTTTTTGTTGTGGGTTAGAGTGATGAAATACAGCTGTGTTGAGCTAATGGAGACTTGGTGTATTAATAGCTTCTATTTTATCCTCAATTTGTCCATTACGAAAATGTTATCCTTTCACACTCACCACCACTTTAATGCACCACAAAAACATCAGTTCAATCAGGTCATTTAGTGTATTTTTTTCTCTTTTTTTTTTAAGATTTGAGTTGGGTGAAATACAACATATCCAAAAGTTAGGTGAAATACATCTAGTTCTTTCCACTACATTTTCTTTTCTGTGTAAATTACGATTGAGCAATGTGGGAAAAATCAAATATGATAGATATATATATATTTTTTGAATATTTTATTTTATTTTTTTCAATTTAGCATGAGCATCACAACCTATCCCCTCCAAAGAAAACAAACAAACCTTAATATTAAGACACATCTCACACAAACAGAATATATCAAATATTCTGAAAAAAAAAAAATCATGATATTTTTGACCAAATACCTCGATACACATATTACGATAATATTGTAGCATTGACTATTGATACAATGGGTTTTTGTTTTTTTTATAATAGCAACAAGTATGTGTTGAACTGTTACGTTCGTGTATCTGTGATCGAAAGAAAATAAGTCACCAGCCGTTTTGGTCATAAAGTAATCATTTCAGTCATATTTCAAGCAAAAATGTCAAACATTTGCTGTTCAAGCTTCTTAAACAGGAGAACTGGATGCTTTTCTTTGTCAGTACTGATAGTAAATGAAGAATTTTCCGGTTTTGGACTGTTTATTGGACAACAAAAGCAATTCCAACATGTCGCTATGGTCTGTGGTCTGTTTTTTTTTTGCGTTTTATGGACTAAACCAGTGATTCTTAAACTTTTTACACGAGCACCAACTCATAAAATATTTCTCTTTCAAGTACCACCACTATAACCAACATTATAATACAGTAGCATAGGCAAACTCTAATCTGCCAGGGACAGTTCACAAAGGAGGCAGGTTTATTCCTAATCATACAATTATGTATTGTTTACTCAGCTAACGCCATGCTGTATAAAGGATGCGCACTATAACTAGCACGTAATTCTGTCACGAAACTTCTTACTGTCTCACAGACAAATGTGCGCACTACGTTGATGAACCTGACTACGAAGCAGGCTAACATCAAAACACAAATACAACAAAAAAGGCAAAACTTAATTCAAATTATGTTTCAGGGATCTAAGTTTAGAAGCTATTTCACGTGAATTGTTGTAGTGTTTTGATAGCATTATATATATTTAAATTAACGTATTACTTTTTAAAAATATTTTGGAGATTCCTCTGTGTACAACTAAAGAGAGTTTGTGTACCACCAGTTGTACTCGTACCATAGTTTGAGAACCAGTGGACTAAACAATAAATTGATTAATATAAAATAATCAGCACATTAATTGATAATAAAAAATGTGGATTTAATAACTAAGTGGATAAAGACAAATAATAGAACAGCTAGTCTGGTAAGTTCAGAAAATTACATCACTTTACTGTAATGCAGCCTTTAAAACCAGGAAAAGACAAAACATATGATGTTGTGATATCCAAAAGGATGATCTCATGAATTTGATATTGATATGTATTAATATGTTGCCCAGCCCTTGTTTAAATAAATGTCTTAAAAAAGTAAACATAATTATGCACATGCAGTTGTATATGATAATATCCTGACGATATCTAGGCTTGATTCTTAAAATAAGTATATTTCAGAACAGATAATGTTATTTCAGTGAGAGATTATTTTGTTTTAAGACAACAAGACACAGATCTGGGAATATATATATATGGTCGATATGGGAATATGGCTAATTTACTGAACTATTGATTAAGATTGAGAAATATTTTTCAGCGCAGAGTGGCAAAAACCATCAAAATATTTCTTGACTATTTCAGGCTGAATGGCTCTCCAGCCTCCTTCCCTCCCTCAGAAACCAGCCCTCCACCATTCACCTTTCTTATTAAGTTTATTAAAGCCAGTCCACATACTGGGTTTCCCAGGTCCAGTTCCTTTTCTCATTCATTACAGTACCTTATCCTGGCAGGCAATCTGAACTGTGCTCTGAATAGTCCATTATGCACATATGAAGGCCATCATGGCCCCAGTATTGGTCAATTCATCAAACATTTATCTGTTGCCTTCTGAACAGGACGTCATTATGCCTGTCACTCCGCAGCTCTGGCCCTCCGTTTAGAATAACAGTGCATTGCTTTTCTGCACCACGGCGACCCTTGAGAAGACATTAGCCCTTTAGCTGTGGACTGCAGCTGCGAGGGCTCTCCGGCTTTTCAAAGTGTTTGTGTGTTGTTGTTGTTTTTTATATATATATACATTAGTCTCAGGAAGTTTTTTCATTATTGCAGTTTTAGCTGCAGGGATGTTGCCTCTGTGATGTCTATCACCGTTTCAGTAATGGGGATGACTTTGAGGTTGTTTTACATTATAGCTCTGTAACGTACGGCTTTGATAAAAACCCCACATTTGACCTAGCATCTTCAGAGTTTCTAAAAATTGCCAACTATGATTCATTTAGGCAACAGTCTCAAAAGCAGCAGACTTAAGAGGAGAGACTGTTTAACACATGTAAAAGAGCCAAAGCTGCCGTTCTCCATTTTTCATCTGCTGCCGGAGGATATATGACATGACACTAGCGCACACCATTGGCAGGAGTGACTGACATTTCAGCCAATAATGGTCGAGAGTTTTCTTCCCTCTGTTGTCAGCAGTGGTTCATCAATCACTATGTCTGCATTAGTATTAGTGTATTGATCTGGCAGGGCTGCTCTCTGGGTCACTGTCTCCTCTCCAGTGTCCTTGTCTGGTGTCTCATATCCTCCCCTGCTTCCTGTGCTGAGTCTCTGCCCCAGCTAAACATTGGTGTGTGTGTGTGTGTGTGTGTGTACCCTGTGTGCTCAGCAGACAGGATCTTAGCAGATAATGGAGACTTCAACACATACATGCACTACTTATGTAAGCTCAAAAGCACACTGATGCACACGGGGCCGTATGATGTATGATGGTGAGCTTACACAGGCTAAGTGGTAGTCAAAGCGTAAAGACAGCCCGTGTGAAGTATTAGCTCTGACAATGAGGCTGATCATAATTATCTTAACAAGGAGAGGATTCATCGCCTCACCTCGTTAAAGCTACCGCCTGTCTCTGTCTCTCTCTAGCTAGTTAGAGGTTTAAGAAAACGCATTTGATCATGCGTTACTATCGAAACTGTAATTTTCTAAATTTGTACAATGAGCTGATCCAACACGACGTGAGAGTAAATTAATTTTTATATAGTATTTGTACAAATTTCTATATTGTTTTTTAGTAAAGAGTCTTTCATAGCTACCAGTTTCAGATGTGGAAATTTCATTAGAGGATGTTTGAAACAAGCCAAAGTGGTAGCAGCATTTACCATTGTGGTTAAAATAAAGATACATTACTAAACACTATCACAACATGTTTGCAGGATTTGAATACAGACAATAATGCGAACATTAGGTAAACATTTTCTCTGTTTGTTTTATGTGTGGTTTGACTGTGTTTGCCATATACCAAACCTCTATAACATTGGGACTCAAGTCAATTATGCTCATTAGTTTTGTTAAAAGCAAAAGCTGCTCCCTCTCTGTTTTTTGAAGTGAAGTACTTTTACTGCAGTGCTTAAACTTTGTTAGTTTTCCAAGCCCCACATTAAAACAAGAAAGCTTATAAAAAGTAATGAAACCAGCTATGGAAATCTGCAGAGGGAGCACAGAAAGCTGGAGAGTATTAGAAGTTCAATCCCTGCACTGTAGTTAATGCTGGATGGGACTCAGTGGCTCTCCCCTGGCTGTGAATTTAACTGATTAAATCAGCCAGTGCACGCAGCAGTGGTGACATGAAAACAACAATTAATAAGGCTCCCCCCTGTGCCATGCGGCTCCCTTTAACCGAGCAGCTAATAACATAACCCACAGGACTGCAGCCCATCATACACACACACATGCACACACATGCACACATACAGGTGGCAATAGTTAGCAACCTCTGTTCACTGAAAATGTAATAATGTTTATGCAGTATGGTTTGAGCCTGCAACTACACTCTGACCAGCATTATTCTCGCAGATAAATTGCATGTTGTACCGAATTCCCTGTCAATGCAAACACCGTAACGATGCTGAGAAATAAAAGTTTGTGTTCTAATCTCTATATTTTGGAGCAAACAGCCTTGTCAAAATAAAATTTGCTACCTAAAATCATGATAAATCTGAAAGTAGAAGTATGGCAGCACAATGCTTTAATGATTTAAATCCAATACAAAAAAACATAGTAAATTGCCTAAAAAGTAACAAAATAAAGCAAAACTTCTAATGAAAAATATCCTTTTTTCATCTCTATAGATTTAAGTATACTAGCCTAATGGGCCTTTTTGCTTTCATAAATGAGAAGCACCATGGGGGGAACAAAAACAAGCAAACAGAGTAGGATTTCATAAAACTGGCACATCTCTCTATTCATCCATCTTGCCAGTGCATTAATCAGACCTGATAAGAGGTTGTCAGCAAGCGGCTTTGCCAGCACACTGGCTAGGTGCTGTCAGCTGTTGTTGTGGGTATCAAGTGTGTGTGTGTTTGCAAAAATGTTGATGTCTTTTGAAATGATGCAGCTCAGTCCGCCTCACTTGCAAGTCTACAATGAATTGCTTATTTGTCGTTTTTTTTTTTTTTTTACGAGAGAAGATAGTTGCAACATTTTTGCTTTGTAAGTTGCTGCGAGTGTGTCCACTCTGTGCATGTGTGTGTGTTTTTGGAGCAGAAAAAAAAGCACAAGTGCTCCTCTTTCCTTTCTTTGCTAGTATTTAGTTATGTTTCCATAATGAACGTGACTGTACGTCGTGCCCTTCCCCCAGTCGTTTGCAGATTGTCATGAAAAAGGTGTTATATTTACATAGCTCTAAGTTGGTGTGTATTATGGCAGCCATTGACACTCAGCAGATCCAGGGAGGAGCAATAGTTCACGCTGCAGCTGTTAAGACCTCACTGTACCTTGAGTTTGTCATGTTGCAATGTGACACTGTTCACTGGAATTCATATTTATGTAACCTCCTGTCAAGGTTATGTCTGCTTTCAAAACTAGAGACACACTGTACTTTACTTTTAATATAGAATTTAGAAAATGTGGAACTTTTAGAACTAGTCAAATATATTTAATAATTAAAAATATTGTGTTGAATTAAAAATACCTGTTGGTTGAAGTGCGAGGAATAATTCCTGAAAAGTGTACAGTCAGTATGTGTCAGGTTCTGGCAGATTTAAATGTCAATGAAGTCACCCAGGACACTTTAACATGGCAAGCTGACAGTGTGAAGGATTAGACAACACACACATTGCCTTTGTGCACCTCCCATGACTTGAACTTTGCAGGGCTCTAACATTACTCCTAACACCACCCTCCATCATTTTTATGCCTGTGCGAATGTGTATGTGTGTGAGAGAGACAGAGGAGGAAGGAGTCAGGATGACCCCTCACCTCTCTTTGCAATTCGTCATAAAAAAGGAGCGGAAAGACAAAATTCCACCTTTAAAAAAAAAAAAAGCACGTCCTTTGATGTTAAAATCCCAACACTAACCCCTATTGCGGTAGAGTTGCAAAAAAAAGTTTCCCTTCCATTCCATCTGTGATTGCGAGTGTATTCCGGTTCCTCTGTGAAAATGATGGATGACAAGTTAAATTTGTGTCTGGGGAGTGAAGGTGAACTGTGACAGAGTGATTTGTCTTGGGAATGGAGGGTTAGGGTCAGGCGAAACTGGGCGCCTCAAGGCACAAGACATTGACAAATTCATCCTGCCCGCCGCATTTCTGAAGCCTTTTGTTTTGAATCCTGGCTACTCACAAGTGACCCCCATCCCTCATCCTGCCAGCCGCTGAAGGATGCCTCACCATGCCAGGGGAGCTCAGCACCACTAATTCTTGTCATTCACTTCCCTGACAGGCCCAGACCCATACTCTCTCGGCGTATGAAAGAGGGAGGCTGAAATATTTATTTCTGCACAATAACGGCTGACCAGATTTAGAGCCATAACAGTTTTCCTTTTGCCTTATCATTGCAGGTCACTGGCGGGCCTCAAAATGTTCACCGAGCTGGAAGAGCTGGTAGTTGACAACAATCTGCTTGGAAATGACCTCCGGTTGCCCAGGTTACCCAACCTCCACACCTTAACACTCAATAAGAACCAAATATCCTTTCAAGCTAATCACTCAGAGTGTTTCTCAGTTTGATTTGCAGTCGACTACACGGGCATATATCTCAGGCATCAGTTTCAGAATCAACAGTGTGTTTTGTTTACATCCATATGTCAATACAGCCTGCCGTCGCTTGAGAGAACCAGTTTTTAATGTTGTGGTTTTGCAGGGGAGCACTGTGTGTTGGAAAAGAGAGTAGAGGAACTTGGCTGTCACAGAGCTCCACACAGGACGAGTTTTTGAACCACAGGGACCTCTAGTGGAATCAGATTTTAGAGTCAACATAACAGATGTGTTTTTATTTTCAAAGGGAATAAAAAGTGTTGGATTAAAACTACACCCCAAGAATGAGACACAATCTGGTGTGATGTATTTGATGTTTGTTA
>JAPZEB010000003.1:17485177-17507749 GCA_029783705.1 Chaetodon striatus | reverse complement strand
CATGCAACTGTGGTGTAGTTTGTCTATAGCCTAATGTTAGCTTTTTACTTCTGGCGATTGCATGTAGGCTTCAAAAATCATAAAAGTGATGTTCATTTGTGAAGATCATCTTGTGGAACAAAACGAAGTATCATGAACGTTTGTTTGTCACAGAGCATATTCTCTGCAATAATCCAAAATTTAATGGAAGAATCCCAAGGCACAAGGGAAACAGGGTGGTGCTAACTTCCGTGCTGGCCTACAGAAAAATATCATCCTTCGAGTACTCTGTTGTCTGTAACTTAAAGGACCTGTATACAACATTTAGAGCAAATCTATGATTTAGAATATGAGCCAGGATTGTCTGCAAACAACTGTCAACATAGAGGTGGCTGAGCCAGCAGCTAGCAGCTAACGGTGCTAACAGCGCAAACAGTGCTAACAACAGCAACAGTGCTGGCAGAGCTACCACCAGAGCGTGGGCACTATGCTTATGTGACAACGCCATCACTGTTATCAGCAGTAACCACCCAAACCGAGTGTATGAACACAGTGCAGAGTGGTGGCAATTAGCGATATAGCGGGATAGGCTACATACTCAAAGGCTCACATGCACTAACATGCATGCAGAGAGCTAGTGTGGCTTCATTCTCTGCTCAGGACGCCATTACTCGACAATATCTTATCATAGCAAATAGTGGTTTGCTGCTTTATTAATAATTTTGAATGTTTTGTACAGAACCTTTAATAGATGAGAGGGTCAGTGTTTCAGAAGAACAGAAGAAGAACACACTGTCTTTTTGATAAAACAAATGTTTCTTGTTGCTTTAGTATTTGTGGTTGTAACTGTTGTGATTATTATTTTTATTTTACTGTAGTTCAGGCTATGAAACAAAGAAATGTATGACTGATCCTGCGCAGAGCATGTCAGTGGTAAATGAATCTGACTTCTGTTGCCCTGTACACTCAGTGTTTGATATTGTCTTCCTGAATGTGAAAAGAAAGTTTATCAACCCACAGAACTTCACCTTACTCTCCTCCAATTGTCTTTTTAGCTCGCTTTGTTCTCTCAAATTGCGTTCAGATGTTTTTAAGAGTGTCAGTTAACTACTGCATCAGCAAAACAACTTTGATTCCATAACCCCTTCCCACTATTGATCTTGCCTCGTAGATAAAAGAGTGCTCTCTCTGAAATCATGCATTTTTCATTGTGGTATCAATGGCAGCCTTTGCATTTGGCATCCCACTTAGCTTAAAGCTATACTCACAAATGCTGTCTGTTTTGCTCTATTGATTCAGAGGGTTTGCATCTTGTATATTTGAGATATCAGTCCCTTGGTATCATTTTACTTTGTCTTTGATCAGCCTGATTGCTGTAAACAGCCACAAAGAATCAAGCAAATTATTCTAATTAATGTTTTTTTTGGTGGAGATTAACATTATGCTTTTCATTAAATATTCAAGTTGAAATGTTTTGGCATAATTAAAAAAGTTTGTGTTGTAATTTAAATCTCCACAGAATGCTCAGGCTGCTGCAGCTGCTTCGTCTGATTGGGCAATTATTTATACATGAAATAGTTTTTTCGATATGACACACACCGAATGCACTGAATCTTTTCCTTGAGAATATTTCTATACTGTTATTTTAAAAATGTTCATACCGTATTCTTACCAGACACACACCTTGAAGGAAAAATTGGGAATAGAAGTCCAATATTACCTTTCTCACCAAATAGTAGTTGGCATTGTGGTGCTGATGCTTGTCAGGTGTTAAACAACACTTTGGACCAAGGACAGACAAATGAGAGAGTCCTCCTCTCTAATAGAATCTAAAAAGATGAAAAATATAGTGCAGGAGGCAGGAAGGACTAGTCAAAGAGGTGACCATCAGCATCTCAGCAGCGAGGCTTGGCAGCCTCCAGCCTGCCATGGTGTAATTGGAGAGAAAACATATATGGGAGCAAATAACCCCCTGTCAGGGGCATTAAAAGGAGATGTTGTGACGACTGAGAGCCCTGCCAGCTGAGCACAGCAAAGTGGAGGGGAAGAATAAGGCCCATCAAATGGAAACTGCTTGGAGCAACCGCACATCCAAATATTCAAGATAATTGTTGACCGGTAGCGGAATAGAGCATCCATGTTTGTTTGTGTAACTTTCCCTCAAGAGAAAAACAGATATTTGTCACTATTGTCACTGTTGTTATCCATTCGCTGTCATCCTTTGATTGATTTGGCGTGTCTGCTTTGATGAGTATAATTTGAAAATGGTAAAGGGTAACATTAACAGTAGAAGTGCTCAGCCCTTACGACTGTGGAGTGACATAAAGGTAGGTGATGGAAACAGGGAGGGAAATATGACTCACTGTCAGAACTCAGGAGTGAAATGTAGAAGGGAAACAAGCAGACACAATTTAATAATTTAAACAGATAGATGGTTTTACTCTATGGGAAGTGACATTATCGACCATTTGAGTGAGGCAAACAACACCAAAGTTTTCCTGTAATATAACGCGCATTTATTCTGAACAGTGTCTAATTTTACTACAGATGATATGCACAGTGTTTTGGCTTTTATGGGATGCTGTAGAAAACAAGTATTGCCTTCCCAGGACTCTGTAGAAAGGCCCCCACGGTGCTATTGAATGCCCCCTTAGCCAACTTTGTTTGGCAACTTCTGTATTTCTTCTAAACAAATTAAATTTTGGCTTCACTCACAGAGCCAAAAATTCCAGCTTCTCAAATTATTGAATTACCTAAGTTGTGCTCTTTTTCCACTTTTTTTCCCATGTCTCCTTCACGATCATCACAAAAGAATTCCCCTGTCTCTCCTGAACTTCCCCTGCGTTTGGAACCTGTCTGACCCCGCCATTCAACCGAGCGTGTCAAAATGTTAATGAGGATCCCCCCCAAAAGCGCTCAGAGGTTAAATAAAGTCTTCATAAGCTGTCGGTCGAAATTCAATAATTTATTTACTTGGCATGTTTCCACTTTCCCTGCCACTCTGCCTCAGTTCTTGTTTCTATCCAGGGACAGGGCTTGTCTTGTTGTGTTTTGTTTAATTTTTTTTGTGTGCAGGCAGCTGTGCAGGCAGCCTTTGTCTGTGCGCGAGATTGCTGCTTTAGCTCAGTGGCCCCCCTCATTAATCATCCGGTCAGACTATTTATAATGCGGCAGCCAAGCCGCCACCTCGGTTGCCATTGGCTTTTGTCACCGTGGCACTCTGTTTTGTGGCAGGAGGAAGCCTAATTATTAACTGTTAAGATGACAGCCAGCGCTGTTCCGTCAACACGGCTGGCTGACAGTCAGACTCAAGTGATAGCCCACTGAGACTCCGTAGACCAACAGCAAACTGTACGGCTCAGTGTTAATTTTTGTGATCTTAAAGTATGTTATGACACTTTGAATTGAAGTTGTTGAAATGCCTCACCTTTGTCTTTTTTATTATTATTATTATTTGAAAAAAGAAAAAAACCCACTTTATAAAAATTCCCTAAAGAAAAAACATCAAAATGTCAAAGTATGTCTCCAATATGAACTCTTTCAAGTGTTTATCTCAAAACAAACCATCTAATGTTGACAGTAAACATACACACTTGTTTAATCAGGTAATTATTTTCTGATTAGATTTTGAGGAAAATTGCAGGCGTCATTATCTGGCAGAATTTCACCAGCTACCTCAACATTTCATTGACAGTGCTCTCTAATTTTGTATGAAATGATTCTGGCAGAGGCTGCCAGTCATCAAGTCTGTCTTCTTCCTATTAATCAGTTATGTTCATGCTGGATACAGATATCAAACTAGCATGAATAATTAAATCACTCCCTGCTTTGCTCCGCAATTCCATATCTTGCAAATCCAGGGAAGCTCTGAGATGGCGCTGGACTTGAAGTGTCAAAAGGATATAATATGTATCTTTTTGTGGTGGGGGGAAAAAAAGAATTAGTGAAAGCCTCCTGGAGAATGACAGTCTTTGTTATTTGTCTTCTGACTCCTTAGCAGACAGCTATCAGGAAGAAAGAGAACTCACTGTGCACCACCGAGAGAAGAAAATATGTGAGTCAGACTTTCCCCTCCTCCCTCCTTTCCCCAAAGCTTGAGATCCCCCTTCCAAAAATGAAAAGGATCAAGTTGCTGTCACTGTCACCGAACAAACATAAACTTTTCTGGCACCTAATAAATAGGCAGTGTGGCATTGTTCTCAAAGCCAGACAGGTGTGTCTGCCTCAGTGATGATGGATTCCATTATTCTGTATGGAAAGCCTGTTGGCTTTCTTGTCATATGTTGTCACACATCTCTCTCCTGAGAGAGAAAGGTTTGAAAGATGGCCAAAAGTAATTACACAGACGCTTCCCTGATGCTGTTGCCATGTGTTTTCTCCTGCTCATCACCACTAAAGGTAGAAAAAAAAAATCTGTTACCCACAGCTATATTTCACAGGGAGACGAGGAGTGCAGACATGTTGGTGCTCCGCTGCTCTCCTTGTTGTGTTGATTGCTAGCTCATTAACCCGTCAGGTTTATTTTTCCTAGCTATGAACACAAGCTTTGGGAAAGAGCCCTGGGCAGTTTTACTCATCACTAAGGTGGAGCAGCAGGCCCTGATCTGGGTGTGTGGTGATGACATTATTTGCACCTGAATGGCAGGTACATCAACATCTCCTTGTAAACGTATCAAAGGAGAGACAGTGGCACCTTTGTTCTCCTCGCAGCCCACTTGGGTTGCTGACAGCTTGCTGATTGATATTATCATTCTTAATGTCAGTAAATAGTGCCATGCCAGATAACGAATCAGTTTCCTCTTGGTACTGGAGAGCTCATTTATCTTTCTGCAGCTCGCCCTGGCATATGCCGAAATTGGAGCCGGAAGTAGTCTTCCATTTCAGTCAGAAAGGGACGTGTGATTTTTTTATTTTTTTTTTTCTTTTCCTCTCACCATCTCCTAATCTTCTCTCTCTGTCTCGCTTTTCTCTCCTTGTCTCTGTCTCCCTGGTTATTTTGATTCTGAGTGAGTGAGACTTAACTGGGAGGAAAGATAGAGCTTAAGTCAGTTGTAATATGTTAGGACAACTCTTGATTAGATTCTGTCAGAGTGAGGTCTTTCTGTGTCTCTCCTGCTCCAGTCTCCCCATCCTGGAACACTAGCTTAACAATGAACAGATATCAGGCCACTCAAGAGCCCTTCCACGAATTTGTTACCAAAATAAGACCCTTGTTAGAGTGATACTTCTTCAAAGGGTGAGCCACAAAATTATCTTATTGCGCCTCATGTGCGGTATATTGTCCTGCTCCGAGGGGGTCATGCGTTTAACGAGTTCTTGCAGAGGAACCAGGATATAAAAGCAGCAGACAATAAGCCTTTCTATAACCGCGCGGTGGCCACCAAAGGTCTTAGAGACATCATATTGAAAAGGTTAAACACTGACAGTGAACAAGCCTAACATGGTGGGTACACAACCTCCTCTGAACAGCAACAAATGATGGCATTTGAAAAAAAAGAAAGAAAAGGTACAGGAGAAGTCTTTTTTTAATTTTAATTTTAGACAAGAATCAAAAGAGAATGGGTAAAAACAAGCCACACTTGACAAGGCTGGTGCATCAGGGTCGCGCTGCTTGGAAAATAAAACGCACACACACACACACACCTTAACCTGCACTGACCTGCACACGGGATACAATTAAGCCTCTAATTTGGACAGTTCCTTAATAACATTAGTCTCAATTGTTGAAGTTCCTTTTGAACATTTGAATAAATAACCGTGTTTTCTCTGTTCAGGTATGCTGCCAAGTTCATAGCATCTGCAATGGAATTGAAGACAATGATTGACAAGTGAGTAATGAGTTTAAAATGTTCTCTTTTTACCAGACACAAAATATCTTTATAATCCTAACAGTTTCATTATTTTCTGTCATGATTTATTGTTTCACACAATGTAATAATAAATAACACCTAGAGCTAATCAATTAATTTGTGTCTTTTACCTTCAGACATTAAACAGCAGAAGAAGCAGTAAAATTACACATTAACAGAGGCTTCAACTGCTCACTGAAAGAAGTACTATGCTTTTTTAAATGACATTGTCTTAAGTCAGAGATATAAAATTAGTTCTCTGAAGAATTTGAATGAGGTTTATTTCCAACTAAGGTGTTTGTAGTTTAACTACAGTTGAAAGTTAAACTTGAACTTAAAGAAGTTCAAACAAGTTCAGACATTTGCTCTCTGTACATCTTTGGTTTGGATCAGTTTTAGTATTTTTACTTTGCACTGAAATCTATAGGTAAAAAGACGAAATGGCCAAACCTGAAAACCCTGTTTTTTGGTTATCTTATTAAGAACATTTGTGTCCATCCAAACTTTAAAAAGAAGTTTTGTGTGTGCAACACATCCAGTATCATAGGTGACATAAACTGTACTACCCTCTAATCAGTGTAGACTTCTCAATCTCTCATTTTGTAGGTGAAAAGATTAAACTTTAGTCAAAGATGGAGGTAGAGCTACATTATTCTAAGAGGTCTTGAACATCCAGTGGATGTGACAGCTTCAGGGACATCAATGACCAAACATGTAAATTATATTTAATGGCTTAAGTAATGTTTAATGTTTGTGTGTTTTCCAGTGACACACTACCAGTTGAGTACATGAGAGGGAAGCCACTGTGTATGAAGCAGTTTGAGCTGCTGTTTTCATTATGCCGTACCACTGGTCTAAACATGGACACCTTGGAGTTCTACACCCAGAAACACATCACTATAGTACACAACGGTCAGGTAAGGAACATCACATCACTGTCGTACACAACTGACAGATGAGGAACAAGTCAAATGTGTGCCAGAGCTTTTCTAGGACTTATACTTGTAAATTAAATCTGAAGAATTACTCTTAGAAATTGTCTTAAGAGCCAATTTAGGGGGCATCTTGGTGTCCTGGGTATTTCGGCCTTCACTATAAACCATAACATCCCCAGTTTGTGTTGGACCATCAGCTTTCTCCCTCTCCTCATTGCCTTAATCTCTCTACTGACACTGTCGCATGAAGGCATAAAATACCGCAAAACATCATTAAGTGCCAGCTGAGGAGTAAAAAAAAAAAACTTTTTTTTTTTCTTGCTAAAACGAGAATAGGACATTATAAAGCAACCTACTCCTGTTCACAGCAAAGTGTGAGATGTAAACTGTGGAGCTCTCAAGTGATCATCTGATCAAACAAATGAATGCGCAGAGCAGAGCCAATGAGAGACAAGGATTTGTCCTACACCTGCCAGATTGTGTTTTCTTTGGAAAAGAAATCCTTATATTTTACCAGTGATATGTTAATCTTGAAAAGGCTCTTATTAATTGTATGAAATCATTAACAATCATTACGTGGTAATAATATTCAATCTATTTATGATCTTTAAATACAACGAAGACCAAACTGGAGCAAGGTGGAAATACCACTGTTGGAAGACAATGTGATAATTACATTTTTTTTAAAGGTGGTGTAACATCCTATAGTTTAAAAATAGTGGGCTAAAATTGCTCTATTTAGAACTATACATATTATAATATTTATTTTTCTGTATCTTGTTTACCAACTGCTGAGTGGAGGGCTGGAGATTTGCTTGACGCTCCAATCCGTAATCCGTAATTCACAGAGTTAGATGTAAAAATCTGAAGGATCTATGTCCCTGTGGTCTCTCTCTATGGGCTAAGCAGCTGTACACTGAGCTGCTGTCACTCTTTTTTGGGAGGCAGCTACAGTAACCCTATGGTTTAACAAACGTGAAGTTTATGGCAACAAAATGAACAGGGAAATAACAGTAAAAGTAACAGACTGCTTATTCAAAAATGTAATGTTATTGCTCACTGACAACCTAAGGCTTTGGGAGGGCTGAGCATCTTTGCTCCTGGGGGCTTTGCTCAAGTGGTAATCCAGTCTTGCTTTCATGTTTCTTCCCCTTGGATTCAGTTCTTTGTGATGGAAGCATACAACAGTGATGGGAGTCCACTGACAGTTGATCAGGTCTGTGTTCAACTAGAGAGGATCTGCAACTCCTCACTACAGACTAACGTGGAGCCTGTTGGGATCCTCACCACCCAGTGTCGTGACAGCTGGGGCAAAACCTACAACAACCTCATCAAGGGTGAGAACTCGTGTGGTCTGAGTGATAGGATCTTAAGGGGCATTCAGGACGCATTTGGTGCATTCACGCCTGTACTTAGAGCTTACCACTTATATTCCAATCACCCAGAACGCATGTTAATACCAGATGTAAACTGGGCCCCTGTTATTGTATATATTGCATACACACAGGCCTAAAATACACACACAAACAAACATGACATTTACACATGCATTAAATGTCCCCTGAGGGACAATAAAGTTTATCCTGATCCTGATCCTGATCCTGATCCTAAATGGAGGTGAAGTGGCACCTCTCTACATGCCAGTCCACATGCCCACACTTCCACAAGTCCACACTCTGCACTTGGTCAGTACAGGAATTTGAACTGGGGACCCTCCTGTTCCAAGGCCAAGTCCCCACAGACTGAGCAACTGCTCAATTTGTGTTCAAGAGAGACAGAGTCACATTCAAACAAAGATGACAAAAATCATTTCATAACTTCATCATCATCATCATCATTAGTGCTGCCAATCATAAAATTTGAGATTAGGGAGCTGAAGGAAACCCATCTTGTAGTCCCATTATAATCTCTCCAAATTTACCCTGGGTACTTTAGGATTCCAGATGAATTCACTCATGTTTTTATTAATTGTTTTAATGATACCATTGGGAGGATTGATTTGGAGCGATTGAAACAAGTGCATTGTCCTCTCAAAAATGTTCATCTTTATACAAGTGATTCTGCCAAATCAGCACAAGGTAGTTAACATGAAATAAGTTTTTCAATTTACCATCCACCTGGATACCCAAATATGTAAACCCCTTTGGAGCCCACTTTTTGCCTGGCATAGAGCTCTGTGATCAAATTCAGTTAGAAGGAGTACTTCACTCTTTTCATAGTTCATCTTGTAACTGGACAATTGTTCAGAGAGCTTGTAACTTGATAACAGATTGGGCTGGGTCCATAGGAAATAAATTACGCAGTCAGCAAGTAGACTGAATTTGTGAGTTAATTGAGCCACTTGAATGTCTTTTATATCTGGGTCTGGTCTCTCTGCTTGTGCAAGCTGCTCTAATGCTAGGACAATTAGCTGGGCAGGGAGTGGACAATCCTTTTTGCTGCTTCTTTGTAATGCAATAGTAGTTGACATTTTACCATTATGACAATATTTGCTGGTGGTTTGTGATATCGAGTTCTCACCAAATTAATCAAAGCCCCACTGAAGCCAGATTTGCCCAGGAGCTTTCGCAGATATGGCCATTCAAGGATGTGATCAAAGACCTTTTCTGCCTCTAACAACTGTACGTTATTGGAATCATTTCTGGTATTTGCTAAACGAATAATGTCTGTGGAGGTTGTCGGCTGAGAGTTGTTTATATGTTAAACCTGTTTAATCTGTATTGATAAGTGTGGGGAGGAACCTATTTTATGTATTGGTTAAGGACTTGCAGACTAATTAGCCTATAAGAGGAGCATTCTTGGGATCTATGTTTTTTCTTATCGCCATGGAAAAGGGATCGGGTAGTGATTGTGACTGACTGACAGCAAATGGATGGATGTGTCTGTGTTTGATTAACATCAGGTGGAGGAATTTGTCTAAGTGTCAATCACAGATTTTGGATCGACATTTAAAAAGTAGTATATATTGTGAAAATTAATATGACTGATTTATTAAACTGCTGCAGTCATAATTACATAATAACATGATGTTTGCTCTGTATACATGTCCTTGATGTTTTCAGATGAGACCAACAAAGAGTCAGTGTTGGCTATCCAAAGCAGCATCTTCACGGTGTGCTTGGATGGTGCTGCACCCTTCGTGCCTAATGACAAGTATCGCAGCAGTGCTTTTTGTCAGATTCTGCATGGAGGAGGCAGCCAGTGGAACAGTGGAAACCGCTGGTTTGACAAGGGGATACAGGTGATATAAAAACACATGGGAATTTTACACAACTAAACTGCACCACAAAACATTTTGTTTCTGTATTTTGCATCTTTCTGGCACAAATACTGGGCACCAATATCTGTAATCAGATAAACACGCTGAAGGTGTGACAATAAACAAGAATCCAACAACAGCCAGAAGACCTTTACTGAATATATTGCTATTGCTCTCTCTCTTGCTCTCACATTTTTCTACATATTTTACTTAAAAATATTGAGCTCATCATTTCCTTTAACGGCAGTGATGTTATTACAAAGCATTTCTACTTTCAGCCCTCTTGGAAAATGTATCTCAGTTTCCAGCTTTGACTTTATCACCGTTTAGCTTCCAGCTTTTCTAATAATATCTCCCAGCTATAAGCTTCTTAAGGTAATGTACCTACCAGATAACAGGAACTCACATCGATGGCTATGGTGTTGGCTGGATTTTCTAAATAAGAGCTCCCAGAAGGTGACTGCTGTTTACTGGGGGGCCAGACAAAATAAAATCCCTCCATGGAAAATAGCCAACATGTTGATTTACTGAGTGATTAGGGACAATGTATAATAACAGCACAACTGTATAAAAAAAAAATTAAATGCAACATTTTGTTTCTGCTCCTATTTTTTTTCACATTCAACTTAAGGATCAAAGACTTTTTTATGAACTCAGTAGATATATTTTTCCCACATTTTGGTTGCCTACTTGTTAAAATCGGTGTTAATAAGCACTTTTTCCTCTCCAAGATAATCTACCCACCTGACAGGTGTGTATACCAAGATGCTGATTAAACAGTAGTTTAAAGCTTAGACGTGCCTTGGGGTGGACACTATAAAAAACACTCTAAATGTGCAGTTTTATCTGGAAAAAAAGACATTTATTAGGATTGCACATGACTAGCACTACAGAAATTTGACAGTTTCACTTAACAGTGTGACAGAACAGCAGTTTTCTTTTTTTGTGTGAGTTACTCTTTTACTCTTAAGCAGGGGAACTTAGGGTGACTAGATAATTGTGAAGCTAAACAGTTATCCCAGAGTTTTTGAGAAGACACTTACCATTTTCACATTCAATGATTAGAATAACTTCAGCAACACAACACACATACAAGAACAGAATCATAAGGATTTGGAGTGTAATGTCAATTGTTGTTGGTTTTTTTTCCCCCAGTTAATTGTTGGAGAAGATGGGGCATGTGGTGCAAACTTCTCATGTACAGTTGCTGATGGTGTAGTCCACTCATCCATTTGTGGAAAGCTTATAACAGACGCGTAAGTAGACCATAAATATTCATTTATTTAATGTGTATTTGTATTGGGACAAGTATGTAGCATACATAAATGCCACACACCACATCATTTATAGCCTAAACTAATTTGCAATGCCCGTCCCTAGCTGGGCCTTAAAATACAAAAAACTATGCAAAAAAGACACAACTGACAGTGCAAAGTACACACAACAATAAAAATACAGACAGAGCAATACAAGGCATAAACTGTAATACATAATTAGCACTATAGAATAGGAAGCAATAGATTATTCACGACTGCATAACTGAATCCTCTTCAAAATCTGAAGGTAATGAATTCCAAATGTTAATTCAATGGACAGAAAAAGCTGTTTGTCCAAATGGGGATCTACGCAAGGGAACCTTACAATTGCCATTGGCTGCTCCCTGTGTTACTGAGCCACAAGCTCTAAGTGGAACCACAGGATCACTGAGCACCTGGGGTGCCCGATTATGTAGGCATTTGTGGATGAGTTTGAAATTGGCAAATTAATGAAATTATGTACAATGATGTACTCTTATTGGTTTCCTGCCCCAAATTTTAATTGCTCGATTATACATCATCATAAGAGGCATGATTTAAAGTTCAGTCATGAGGCATTCTGCTGTAGCATTGACAGGTGGAATGATTTCCTATCTTAGTTCATCCACTCATATGGCTACAGTACATACAGTGCTCCGGTAAATAAACAAATAGCACCATACATTTGGTCATTGTTCTGTAATTGTTGGAGGTTCTGGGGCACACCCTCCAGTGGGAATTTTGGCAGCTGTCTTAGATGTAGTCTTACAGTCGAAGTACATGGGTCATGGACACAATGTGCAACATAGGTGGAGTGAGGATTTTTTTACCTGCTACACAGACTCCCTATTTGCAGCCTGAGGTTGCTGCCAGCTTTACTGTGTGAATACTGAATTTTACCATGTGATGATGCAGTTGGTTATGAAGGGTTGGGAGGTGGAGGCTATATTAACCTGTACTGAATTAATCAACAAGGTTGTTTTAACAGCACGTAAATATAAAAACACATACAAGGTTGCGCTGCTGGTTCACATTCCCTCTGGTGTGATAAGGTATTCATTTTTATCCTGTCATGACCTGGCTCATAATCCTTGACAAAAGTTGGGAGACACTGTTTTAGACTGTACAAAACAGAGCAACGGACAGACAGACAAGGGCTAAATACACCCAGCAGGCCCTGCAGGAGGATTGTCACAATCTTTTAATTTTTTGTTTTCACAGTTTGATGTGAAAGGGCACATAAAACAAGAACAGCCACATAAAAATAGGCTTAGCTTCTGTGGTCATTGTAGCAGCTTCATTTAATTATAATGGATGCACTCTGCTGTGGGCATGCTGGGAAAGAGGTGTGGTGCTGTATTCGTGTCCCATGTATTTTGCATGTCATACTTTGGACAGGCATGCTCATTAGTTTAAGTCATTTTTATCCTTCATAGTTCTAGTCCAATTTTAGTCAATGAAAAGTCATGACATTTTAATAAAAATTTTAGTCAGCATTAATCAGCACTCATTTTTGTGGGGGATAATTTCAATCAAAGTAACAGGTTGTATTAAGGTTTTGGTTTTTTTGTTGTCCTGGGAACCTACAGTGCAGTGATGGGGAAATCTTTGCAGGAATATTGTTTAATTTTATTTGCAAGGTTGCTGTTGAACTCAAGGAACTACTGAGTGTGTTTGTACTGTCCTCTGGTCCATTTGTTCATGCTGGATATAAAAGAAGCCTTCAATAAAACTGCAGGTAGCATACAGTAATACTTGACTATATTATTTATAAGGATGGCATTTACTGGCATATGAAATGTAGCATAAGTCCTTTAAATCGTAATGTTACCACCTTAAATTATGTTTTCAGGCTTGGCCCTGATTTGCTGAGGTTTGTGTGATTAGTCTGTTGGTATTAATCACAGATATTATTTAATCAGTGACATTCATTTCAATTTGATTTGCCCAAAAACCTAAGTGATTTCCATGTTTGCTTCATAACCGACCATGTCAGTGTTCAACAATGCAGTTCTTGAATAAGTTTTTGTTTAAATATGCTGCATCAAGCTTAAAGTTTAAGATCTGCAGAATATTCAGCTGTCATGTTCAAAGTAAACAAAGTGGTAAAATAAGTAATTAACTTGTGAATTCACACAATGAACTGGCTTTGTGGTTCAGCCCTCTGGTGTTTTTGTTGTTTGTACAAACAGCAAACAGATGGCTGATTGCTCATTAAATCAACAGGTGCTAACACTAAACCTTAGCTACATTATTGATTGCTTTTCTCTTGTGTGTGGAAACAGGAAAAAGCCAGAGGTGCAGATGCAGTCTCCCATGAAGCCTTTACCTGTTCCCCAGAAATTGCACTTCAACCTCACACCTGAGATCAAGAAAGACATTGAAGAGGCCAAACAGCACATGGATGCGTGAGAGCAGCTTTTAATTGTGATAGTTACAGAAACACCCAGGGAACAGAACAGAAGAAACCCTGAGAAACATGAAGTCTTTTCCATTTCTATGTGTTGCTATGTGAACAGCTGCATGCGGCAGCAACTCCATTTTCACAGTTAAAATGTACAGGCTACAGAAGAGGGGCTTCAAATGTGACCTATGAGATATAAAATACAATATGACAATAACCCTTCATAAGCTTGTATTATATCTAATGATTTTTTTTTACATCTAAGGTCAACATTTTAAAAAATCTTTTTACAATATCTCCCACTAAAAGATGATGACCAAATAAACTGCATTAAAATTATGGCCAGTGTTAGGTAACTGCAGAACTAAAAAGACAAACATTAATTGCAGATCTGTGGCAGGACACAAACTCCTGTATGAAAGTCCAATGTGCTTTACACCCAGTGGTTAAATTGGGCCATGTGTGCGAGCATAGGCCTATTCTGCCCATAGGCCTATGCTCTTCTATGTCATCGGGGGATGCTTAATCCTGAGAGACCTGCGGAGCCGTTAGAAATCTCAGCTGACATTACTGTCTTTAAAGCTCAACATTGTGAGAAACAGCAGTTTTGATAAAAAGAAGCTGTTGCTTATCATGGCCATACAATAGCTTCCTCTCCCAAGAAAGAGGGATCAGAAAATTTAGTCTAATATTTACATAACTAATCCTGCAGAAAGTGTGGTAACACATTTTCAGAATAAAAAAAGTGTTTTATATGTAATTTGTAAAAATCAATTGGCATTATGCTGTCAAATACTTGTGCAAATATCTGTCAAACTACCCAAGGAAAGTCTCACTGTCCAGATATGTGTCTTGTTCCTACCATCACAGATTGGCTGATGACCTGGATCTGAGCTGTACGGAATTTGACCACTTTGGGAAAAACTTCATAAAGGCTCACAATATCCGCCCCAATGCTTTCGTACAGTTGGCACTAAAGCTGGCCTACTACAGGTGAGGTGCTGAAAATCCATGTAGAGATTGACTGTCTTCGTATTCAAACTTTTCACTCTTTGCTTTATAAACCAAGGGAACAAGAGAGCTGCAAAGAGTGCATTAAAATGCCTTAATTATACAGTCAGGCAGTAACAGAGAATCTTGTAAAACTGAGCTGAAATTAGTTGATCTAATTTTTAAAAGCTTTTTGGTTGTATTTAAAATGTGGCATTAGTGATCAGGAAACAAAGTAAGTCACAGACTACACCTTTTTTTTTAATCAGCCAGAAACCTCAGCAATGAATAAACAAAAGCTCTTGGCAAATAACACTGGATAGTTAACAAGAGTGTCTGCAGAGCTCCAGTACTTGTTTGAGTGGTCAACAAGTTTCAGGGCTATGTATGTTAGAACAGAAGAGTTTGTTAAAAAAAAATTCTCTCCTTTCTTTTGTCAGGATGCACCAGCAGATCTGTCCATCACTGGAATATGTCTCCCTGCGTGCATTCAAACTAGGACGTATAAGTATGATGAATACAAACACGCCTGCCTCAGCTGCCTTTGTCAAAGCCTTTGATGACCCCAAAATACAGGTCAAAATACAGGGAAACTTTTTATGCAACTTATATAACTCTATGTAACAAAAAATAACGTGTTGACAAGATATACTGCCTTAAATTGCCCAAGATCATACTTTTGCTGCACAGCAATCATGCCTAAAAACACTAATCAACTATATGTGATGATTTGTAACATTCCTGTCTTTTTTCCTTTTTGCACAGAATGCAGAGAAAGCTAATTTATTGGGAAAAGCTTTAGAGGCACATGCATGGTACACCGACATGGTGAGTATCATTCACAGCACCACTCAATACTTCAGTTTAGTGTATGACCAGTTTATTGTTGGTGTAAGGTATTCTCTCCTCCAATTATGAGCATGCATTAGCCACTGAAATTTGCATAAATGTAGCCAGCCAATCAAGACATGCCTACTCATATGCATGCAGACCACAGGGAGTACCACAATGCTATCCCCTCATCCTTTTTTGTCCTACACCCTCTTCAGTGGGTGACAAGGAAGCACCAGGGCCCCTTGCTAATAGAACGATGGTTACATATCTTAACCTATGTTCTATCTCACAAAGGCTCCACCCCTACTAGGCATTGGGTACACTGGGTGGAGCCCAGTGAAGGAATGCATTGTTGCAACATTAACACAGCCACACTGATCCTGACTGACTAAAGGTAAGTTGCTGCGGCCTGCCTACTTCTTTATAACCTAGGCCAACAAAGCTGAGCGACAGATGTCTTACGGTGCCAGGAAGAACCATTTGGAAGAACTCCAGTGGGTGTTGTGCCAGCTGGCAAACAGATTCACTTTCGGTTTTCCGAACTGGGTCTAAACTGCTTCACCACCTCGTGGTGAAGCCTCCACTTCACTGGTATGGGTACGCCCTTCGACTTTATGCTAGCACCCCTATTCTACAGTCCTGCAACATGGAGGACCTTAAGGAACAAGAGGTGCTCTAAGGCCCACAACCACAGGCTCTCCGCCATCCTCAAAAGGACAGAGGATGAAACTCTGCCCTGCCTGTTATTGTAAACCACTATGGTGTGGTTGTTGGTGTTGGCCAACATGTGACCTGCTTGTGTGAGGGCCATAAAGTGTTGAAGGACCAAAAACACTGCCTGTAGCTTGAAGAGGTTAATGTGTCAGACCCCCATCGGAGGGCTTCACACCACCTACCACTCTCCTTAGGCAGGTACAGTACCACTCCATCCCTTGTAGTCTGTGAACACCATGATGTATGTGGTCTCTCATCCCAATGATATTCCCTGCAACATGTGTTGTGGAGACCCTTAGTATCACAGGTCAGCCTGCATTAAGGGGGGGATGGTAACCAAGCATCGCTTGTGCTTTTTGGCATCTAAGCAAAGGCTGGCAAGCCACCTCTGCAGGTGCTGCATGTAAAGTTACCCCAGCATGGAAAGTTCTGAGATGTAGTGTAGAGTGTTTAACACTCTTGTCTCCCATGGAGATCAGGAGGGAGAATTACACATGGATGCTTAGGGAACACTGTGTGTGCACACCGATATGGCAGCCACAACAAGGGTTGGATATGTTAACTAAAGGTTGGATATGGTAACCAAAGGCACCATATTGGCTGATGCTTATTATTTTTACCATATCCACCACATCACACCAAGCATGACATTCATAAATGGACACAGTGCAGTGATGCCACAAGTTCTGGATCAAAACTTTACCATGTAACACTGCACCCTGAGAAAGTCCACCATATCTGCAGCCAGAGCTCTCATCTTTCAGCAGCTGCTGCTGGACCTGAAAGCTGAGTAAGCTAGGTGAACTGGACCATAACAAAGACAACTTACCTGCTTGGTTGGGAGCCTGCAGAGGAGCAGAATGAGCTCCACACAGGCTGCTGCTGTTGGTCATCACCAGCAGGAATTCCCAGTGGAGATGTTGGCAGTGGACTCTTGCGGAACGTTGATGGACTGGACACCATTAAGATATTGTCATTATCTACAAAGAAGCAGTCTCAGCAGGGATGACCAGAGCTGACAGTGGGGCTTTGGTGGTTGGAGTGGGGGTTTTGACGGTAATATTCTCAAGCTTTTGCTCGCTCTAATGGAAGCGAAGCACCATGTCAAAGCGTCTGATGTGATCCCACTACTTCTGGTGTCTAAACTTGAGCAGTGCCTGGCAGTCATCGCAGGCTGGTGGCTGCTAAACATTGCTGTCTGTGTGGTCTCTGCTGAGGCACTGATGAGGTTCCTGAAACGGCAACTCCATTGCCATCTGTGGGCAAATTGCCTTTGTTGAAGAGAAAAGGGATGAGGATTCGTGTTGTGGTACTTATATACTGTGTAGTCCACACATATTCTGGTTAGGCTGTCCTAATTGGGCAGCTACGTTTATGCAGGCTTCAGTGGGAGAATGCATGCTTGTGATTGGAGGAGTGTTACCGATACAATCCAGTAGAGGGCAGACCCTGAGTGAGATAGAGCCGATGTTAGGATTGTATTAGAGCACTCTCAAACAACATATATGCTACTTTCTTGTCCTTTGGAATGAGTCAGGGTTGATGAAAAATAAGACATGAAAAACAATTTACTGTGACTCAGCAGTCAAAAAAGGGAAAAAAGGAGAAGAAAACACATCACCAAACAAAAAGAATGATGATTAATGATAGTTCCTTGTACCTGCTGATTCAGCTCACATGACATCAACTGCCACAATTAGCTAATTATCAAAGGAGTGTCTATTCTCCATGTTCTAACAACAAATAACATAACTCCAGTAGTCTATTCGGGTCTATTTTCAGGACCCATATTCCATTATATCTATGCATAATCCATAAAAAGTATGGTGGTATTGACTCCTGAGCACTTCATGTCACCATAAAGGAATACACAGCTTCATAGACAACAATACATGGGGAAAAGCAGTTAAAAAATGTTTTCTTGTTTATTTTGAACATGGTTCTGCAGGATGTTCAAGGTGACACCAATGTTCACGAAATATTAAAAAAAAAAAAAAGCCATGTTATGATTGTAAATTTGCAAACAACATGTTTTGCCAACACTACATATAAAATAAAAGCCAGAGACTACACAGTGTTAAGTTGCTTTTAGTCACAAATAGACCTCCTCTGAGCAGAAAGTAGAAGATGGATTGATTGGGCAAAGCTTCTCTTTCTCTGAGCAGTTTCTTGTCAGTTTCTTCCTGTGGAGCTGGAAGATACCATATGAAGTTTTTGAGCACTATTATTACTATGGAGCAATGTTGTACATGTGGGTCACCATGTTGTTCATCTTAAACACATGGATGATGTGATTGTACACAGTGCACTTTTCAAACTGAGGAAAAATCAGGCCCACAAATGTTTCAAGAGGAAGGGAATGCATTTAACATATTGTTGAATTTTCTGCTTTCGAATAGGCATTTAGAGGCCAGGACGTGTCTTGCCATCTCTATGGTCTGAGGTTGCAGGCTGAGGAGGAAAACATACCCATGCCTGAAGTCTTCACAGACACCTCCCTTCTAAAAGTCTTTGACTGCAAACTTGGTACAAGTAATGTAAGTATTGAAACTGTGACTTAGAAAAAAGTTTATGATGGTTGAAGATGGAAAATTGGATTCTAGATTAAAATAAGAACATTTAGCTTCAGACAAAGGCATGGAAAAAGATAACAGAAGAGACTGATAGGTAAGGAGTTTCTTTAGAGAGTTTGGGCAAATGCCATTTTCTTTCAGCTACCTATTGGATTGCTCTGTCAGTATGCACTGGGTCAGATAGCCATGGAGCTGGAGAGGTCAGGTGAGCCCGCTGAGAGATGAAAAGGATAGAGAGTGTCTGTGGCAAAGGAGTCAGGTGAGGGGAGAGCTAGTAAGACAGATGAAGTGAGACAGGAGGGAAGCAGGAAGCAAAAGTTGCAGTGCAAAGAGACAGTATGAGAGGAAGAGAGATGTTTGGGAGTTAAAAAGTGAGGGATAGGCAAGAGGCATAGCAGAAGGCACTTTCTGATAAAAATCAGTTGAGTAGGCTTTTAGCTTGGAGAGAGCAAAAAAGGAAAAGAAGGCAGGAAAGGTAATAAGTAAAATGTTAACTTCTCTGTTTGGATGCGGAAGTCACAGAGAACTACAAGCTGGGGAGTCTGGGTGTGCAGGTTGAGGAGTAGGCCAAGGACAGGGCTGCAGGGATGG
The DNA here is from genome assembly GCA_029783705.1 of Chaetodon striatus. NCBI lineage: Eukaryota > Metazoa > Chordata > Actinopteri > Chaetodontiformes > Chaetodontidae > Chaetodon > Chaetodon striatus. The sequence goes on along the minus strand of JAPZEB010000003.1, from coordinate 17,488,326 downwards.
AGGTCTTCTCTGGTGTGATCCAAGATCACAAGAAGGTATAGCTAGAGATAAGCTCAGTGTGAATGACAATTCTACAGGCCCCCGTGACAAAGTGTTTGATGTTTGTGGAGTGGGTGGGGTAGAAAGGATTGGAACGATACTTTGCCTTGAAATGTTAAACTCTCATCTCACTTGTTCACCCCCAATTTGTCTAAAAGAAGTATACACTAACCCTGACAGAATATGTTATAGAAAAAGTTGCTGATGTTGCTAATACTTGCTTAGCCCAAAAATAAGTTTCCCTATATTTCACAGAAACATATATCAGAGGTCTCAGTGCTAGAACATTAACTAACAACTGGATTTTCAATTCTGTCCCTGTTCACCAGGTACTGAGATTGGCTGGAGTTTCACCATGTTATGGCCCTGATGAACCTGGAAAATATGAAGTGCTCTATAGTATTATGGACAATCACATCGAGATCACGGTGTCTGCTCTTAAATCCTACTACACCTGCAAAGAAAAAACTGCAGCAGATTTGGCCCGAGTTGTTCAGGATGCACTGCTGGACATGAAGAGCCTGCTGGAATAAACTACAACGAGTTAATCCAGATTTGAAACAATTGTGCAGTATTGCTGAATATTGGCTTTGCAGAGAGTTAGATAAAAAGTGACACCGTTCTCATATCTGTCCTTTAAATGTAAGGCTGCAGTTGATTTGAATTGATTTAACTTTGTTTTATTAAAAAGAACAAAGAAAAAAAATTAAATCCCAGCATAAATACTAAAATGCAAAATAACATTTAACCAAACACTAAAACCATAATGCAAATGTTATGTATCACATCATTAGCTTAGCTTTAATCAAAGACTGGAAATTGGAAAACAACCAGCCTGGCTGTGTCTCAAGATCATGAAATCAGCCTACCATCCACTGGGAGCAGTAACTTCCTGAAATCTTGTCATCACCATGCGGTTGCCTAGGAATAGGTATTGTTAAGATTTTAGTGGTAACTACTCTTACCAATACTGCATATGGATCTGCCACTCTTATCAATTGTTTTTGTCATATCTTAAGAGAAAAACAAAACAAATGAAGCACAGAATCAATATTGCTCCATTTTTTTTTTTACATGTACTGAACATAAAACGTAAATAAATCTTAATTTTGAAAAGTTTATCAATGTCCTTTGCTCCCTAACTAGAATCAGATGTTGACGATCTAAAAATAGATCTTTGATAATAAAAACTATGACAAAATGTATGTTTTGTTTTCATTGACAATGCGGGATGGGACTAAACTGTTAGTGGTGGGCTATCAGACATTCCAGAGGAGAGGATAATAGAATATTAAAATATTTTACGAAACATAATAGAAAAATGTTTTAAACTAGGACGCTGGGAACAGCTGTAGTTGTAATTATTTTCTACATGCGGTATGAGATCAGACCACCGACAGGTTGGTAAACGCCAGTGAATAACTGGCACAAGGATGTTTTACTAACCTGCAATAAACTCACACCACAAGGACTCCAATTGTTAGTATGAGTGGTGAGCTGTAATTTGGCAGTAAATAAGACATAGTGTATGGATATTTGGTGTTTGTTGGTTACAGTGGCAGCTGTTAGAGGATAGCTCCACTTGTTAGCTGCTGGCCTTTACATCTGTTGTGAGGTCCCTGCAGGACTCCATTCAGTTCCAAACTGTCTAAAGAATGTTAATGGATTGATGTTTGACAGGCAGGCAGGAGGCTCAGTTATCAGTGAGTGTAGCTGTGTTGTAAGTAAATGGTCTGAACTCGGCAGAGTTGTCTCAGACAGAGCTAAAAGTTGAGTTTTAATCAGCGATTCTGTGAGTTTGGAGTGAACTTGGGTATAAATCCTTGCTGTCTTGTCTCAAATTAGGTATTCATGGTCTCAAAGTTTGAGATGTTGACTTTTTTAAACAATGATCAGTAAGTGTGTGCTCATAAATCATCTTTGAAAGTTTTAAAAAAACTTGACTGGCAAAATGCACTCTCGCATTAGCACCCTGTCTCTGATGTCACCATCATCCCCACATTAGGATATTGAGATTGGGTACCAAGCAGTGTTGGGCAGTAGTGTCGCTACAAATAGCGCAGTTAGTAACTTACTGCATTTTTTGGTAGCTTGGAGGTAGTGTCACTATTTCCTGAATCAAATAGCTTTTCAATAGTTTAACTGTTTTACTGATCAAGTAGCGTGGTAGCGACCGCTCAAGCAATTTTTTCCGAGGCCAAACCCTGTGGAACGATCTAAAACATCCCCTTAGCACAGGCATGTTCTGTTGAGTGTGGGAGAGCGAATGCAAAACATGTACACACAGCTGAGCTTGCAAAACAGCTGAAGCATGAGCTGAGGCCCTTTCCGAAAGCAGGTACTTGGTCCACCCCCTAGCTATGTCCACTGGAATTTGCCCGTGCACTAAATGCATCGATAGAGAGGGGGGCATGTGGCGTCTAGTTTGGGAAAGCCCAATCAGATTGCTTATGGGCTTGCATCCTCATCTCTGGATGACAGCAAGAACCAGACTCAGTTTAAAAACCTGCCAATTTCACACTAGCAAGCGTGTCCATCCCATAAACTCCCTACTGGTTGTGGTCCAACTATTTTCAGAAGCACTGATCACTCTTCGACTCAGCTTTCATTCACTCAAACAAATGGTAACAACAAATATTTATTCTACCATGGTATATGACTCTTAGCTAAAAGGTCACTGGTTTGTCTGATGGTAACATTAGTGAGCAGTGTTTGGGTGAAAAAAGATGAAATATTGTTGATGTATGCTTACAGCTGAAAGCCGAGTTATGTTAAATGCTAAAACACGTTATGCTCCTCATGTTTCACTGCTGCTAAGGTTTGCCAATAGATAGGACATTAGCGTTAAACTGCCTGACAATGTCTTGTATAGGGTGAATATACCCTTCCTGTGAGATGAGCGAGCTCACATACTGCCTGTACCCCCTCCTCTCTCTCTCTCTCTCTCTCAATTCAATTTCAATTTAATAAGGTTTATTGGCATGATTGTAGATTAACAATATTGCCAAAACCGTTACAAATTTACAAATAATGTACAATAATAAACGTAAGTATGGAAAGAAAAAAATATATATAACAGATAATTTAAACATATAATATACATCAATAAA
>JAPZEB010000003.1:17466577-17483569 GCA_029783705.1 Chaetodon striatus | reverse complement strand
ATTTTACCAAAAAAAAAAAACAATACAGAGGTGGTTTTGCTTTTGTGAGGGCATATAGTCGATAGCAGTGGTTCCCAACTGGTTCAGCCATAAGGTCCAGATTTCACCTTAGTCATTACTTCAAGTTCCACACAATTCAACATATATAGAGTCATACTTACATTTGGCCATGTCATCAAGCTAGTTTGCTGACTCTGTGAAGTAGCTGTCTGTTATTCCCTCACTCTACAGCAGGAAACAGAAAATAAAAGCTCTGTACCAGAAATTCATCGTACTTCAAAATAAAGTGTGCTTTTTTACAAACTTGTCGTGTTCTCAAGTTACTTGCAGTCCATTCACAATGGATCCGCGACCCACCAGTTGGGAACCACTGGCCTATAGTAAATGGCACCATTTTTAATTTAATGTGAGTTCTTTGAACACAGGTGTAGCTCCAAGGTGGCAATTTAAATAATTTGCAAGCCCCACCACCACCACAAAGTAGCATATAATAGGAATATTCAAGTAAAGTACAATTACCTCAGAATTGTACTTATTTACAGTACTTAGGAAAATATAATTTGCAACATTCCACCACAGCACATTAAGTATTAAAGTTCTGGAAACCATTTTCTCTCTACCTATCAGGGTTGTCTATTTCCTGTTTTTCAGTTTTTGGACTTTTTAATATAAAAACTACAAAAAGCAGTATACCATAAAGAAGGGCTGGGCAATATGGACAATAAATACTATTGCGGTATTTTTAGGCTGTATCACGATACACGATATATCGCGATATTCTGTAATTTCCTCTAAAGCACTTCATAAATGCCTGATTTAACCTTTGATGCACAAAATCACACCAGTATGATGACTCTAGTCGTCCCTGCAACATGTCTGCTGTGATTTTTATTGGAACATAAGAATATTAGAAGATGTACATTCTGCGCACAGTTCATATATTTCATGAATTTGGATCACATTTACTGCTTGGCTGGCATCCAAAAATAAATTATGTTTGTTTCTTGAATACCTTCTGCAAGAAAAATACATAGGATTAATGTAATATAACTACTATGGCTGCAATAATCAACCTTTTTTCATTGCCAATTAATCTAAGGATTATTTTCTGGATCAGTCAGTTGTTTGATCTATAAAATGTTAGGAAATAGTGAAAAATGTTGATTTCAAGTGTGTCCAAAAGCCCAAAAGATATTTAGTTTATTGTCATAGAGGAGCAAAAATTCACATTTAAGAAGCTGCAATCAAAGAATTTTGACTTATTTCCTTTAAAATGAATTTAAAAAAGAGTAAAAGATTATCACATTAGCTGGGGATTTATTTAATAGTTGATTAATCTTTGCAGCTCTGATAACTATCATGTAGAAATAGTATCCAGTGTGGTGAGAGTGTCTTTGTGCTATCATTTAATACAAGGATAACTGTATTCTGACTGTTTCTAATCAGATTACTTTGGTTTTGCCTTTTATTTCACCTTAAATCTACATCCATCTATCATCTTCTTAAATCCGTTAGCTCTTATATCATCCTGTAACCTCTGAGTGGAATCTAGCAGCTCCCTCACTGTCAAATCTAGTTCATTTCACTTCTGACTGAATGGCGTTTTTTTTCCTCTGTCTCTCCGTCCCTACTTGTTTGGCCTCAAAAAACGCCAGCCGTCCTGCTGGGTCCTGAGTGAGTGAGTGATGGACATTTGTTTCGCTTCTCTGTGGCTAAACTGAAGAAAAGGAGACCCATTCCTTTGCCTGCCATTGCCAGCTGTGAGTGGTTGTCAGGGTTGGGGCTGGTCCAGGGCCTGCTAATGGTGCTGTCTGTCTCAGTCAAGTCCTTGAGACCTTGAGTCCCTCAAGAGACACCACGCTCCAAAGTTTGACTGGAATTAAGCACCTGGTGAATGAACAGAGGGCAACTAAGCTGTCATGGATGAAATCATTGTGACATTACAAATACAGTTCACGTCTTAAGAGGCTGTATTTGAAGATGTTGTCATGCAGTCTTACCAGGCTGAATGTCAAGATTAATCATTTTGCGAGCCAGTGGATTTGTGAGAAGGGCGTTAGTGTACAATAATTCCTTGTGTGTCTTATAGTAGTTGGATTAGATATTGATTATCATACCAAAAGCAACACCCTCCACAAAAAAAGGGAGAAAAACACAAAAATAACATTGACACTGACTGAGAAGGATCCCAGGGGCTTCCACAAACAAACAACACTAATTCAATGCTTCACTGACACAAAAGCACATTCAATCAAAGCGCCAAATAACATCCTTGTCAAGCATCTGGTAAATGGGTTATTTGGCACCTTAACAACAAGTTGCAGTTCAGGCCCATTCAGATTGTCAGCAGACACTACAGGCACGCTGTCTGAGAATGAGAGGCTTAGCTTAAAAAAAAAGAAGAAGGGTGGGGGGGCTGCAGGGGAGCGCTGGGGCGGCAGGAGAGTTTAAGACCAGCACTGTAGCTATTACGAGACGTCAGAAAATATGCTTAATTGAAAATGATTAGGGCTCTCATAAAAGCCGATCAAGTCAGGGTTTGGGGAGAAAGCGCAATTGTCCCACATAATCCCGCCTGTCGCTGTTCTTTCATCTGGATGAAGAGATCAAAAAAGAAGGGATTTGTAAAGGCCAGACCTCCCTGTGCCGCAGCCACTGAGCTCAGCTCCTCTCTCCGGTATTCACTCTCCCTTTTCAAACGCACTTCCTCTCTCCTGCACACTCCTCCTTCCTCCTCTTTTTGTCTTTTTCGCACTCTTGTTTTTCATCGGTCACAAGGTATGTGAAGGTCAGCGTGAAAGCCCTCTGCTCCCATTTCACGTAATATCAGTACGCTTTGCATGAAGCTGTGAATCGCGATGTGAGCTTGTGTGACAGCATGTTTAGAGATTGCACAGTATTGCCCTTCATTATCAGACATCAAAGAAAGACACACAAATGCGCTCACCCACACACAAGCCATGGGTTGTACTCCCATGTCTTCCTTTATCCATCTTCCAGAGAGAAAAAAATAAGACAAGAGGATAGAAAGCGGTCTGAAATGAAAGCTAGAGGGGCCTAGAGAGAGTCAAAGTGAGACACACATAAACATTCACACACACATAGAGGAATCAGCTGTGAGCTGAATGGATCTGAGTTGGAGGGGGAGTACACTGCCCTCATGCCCTCTCTTTGAAGTGAGGCACAGGCCGTATGTACAGGCCCCAGAGAGGGGCATGTCTACATCCCCCCCATAGGCTGGCTGAAGGCAGCGGTCCGAGCGGAGCACACAGCACCGAGGAAAGAATGCAGCTTCCTAACTGAGCTGCTTTCTCCTCACACACCAGAGTGATTTTGTTGAAAGAAAGATCGTTTAGGGCAGTGAAACTCACCATACTTGATTTAATGCCTGCAAATATTTTATGGATATGAGACACAATTTGAGCGGTTCGTTCTGTGTGGATTTTACCACTTGTAAAACAACCCAGTGGTCTTGATAAAGTTGTTTTAAAGATTTTCTTGCAACCTGTAAACGCTGCTATCAGTCACTTTGAAAGTGATAGCATGCGGCTCATTCGAGTTGCCCTCTGAAAGATCTGTAATGGCCTTCACTATTTATCTTAAGATTGATGTAAAATAAATTCCCCCAAACAGCAACATGAGTGATGGCTGTTTAGTTCTAGTCTCAACATTTATGTTTAAGTCAGTGGATGAAGAGGGATCGTGTCCATTTGTGTTGAGTGCAACACCATTAACCTCTAGCCCGATTAGCAGGACGGAAGAAAAACTCTGAGCAGATGATTTCCGTCACCGTAATGTCACACTGTTGTTCTCAGCTGTCGAGGCTGCACTCCCTGTAAACACACACGCATGCACTTTGATGGACTGTTCCCAGCTTGTGCGCCCGGCGCTCGGCTCACGGGGCTGGGTGGGAGATGGTGAAACGGTGTGAGGTCTTGTCTGGTCTGGTCTGGGCCACTCGTGCTCTGCTCTGGCCTCGGGGAATGTTTGGCGTGAGATAAGGCTGTGTTTGAAGAGGAGCTCCAGATGCTCGTATATTACAGGTTGTCTTGTCATGCCGCAGATAAAGCCTCAGAGAAGCTCCTGTCGCCAGGCCGTACCACACACAGACACACACTCACAAGGAAGATAAATGTTTACAGGAGGCATTCACCCTTCGACAGTGTCGTGCTGTGGACGGCGGGGCTGTCAGAGCTCTACCATTTTTAGGCTGTGGCTCATGTCTGCAGCATCTAGGTTTTGACAGCATGTTATATGTTGCGTATCACTTCTTATAAACATATGATTATATTCCCCAAGCTTTGAGATACTTCCGCAGTTTTATAAAAGATGTTAGCCTTAACAAACTCTGACAGATAGCTACACTTGTAAAGGGCATGCGAAAGAAATGTTAGCATGCTCCGGGTTCTGAGATTAGATTTTAGAGTCGAGTGTTTTTTCCTCAGTGTGTGCCGCCGCTCGGCCTTCCAACGTCTTCTTATGTCTCTTCACACTCGGTAAAACAAATGTGCGGCTGTAATTCTCCTATAGGTGAGATTGTGAATTTGTCACACTCATAAAGATATAAAGTCCTGCAGTGGTGTTCTCTACCTGACTGTCATGCTTGCCTTAAGTTTATTAGGCCTGGAAATAGCTTTTACTGTAGGTCAAATCTTTACAGAGTAAAGCTGTGCTTTCAGCATGTAACCTGTTGAAAATGGCTCTGTCCAAAGACATAATTGGCCATTGCTTCTCATTATTTAATTTGGCTAACCTGTGTGTCTTTTAATTGTAAGTATTGTCATGACATCTCCTTAAGGCGGAGACTGTGTCCCTGCTCTCCATCCAACCTTGAATGAGATTATTCATCACTAATAAGACAAGAGATAGTGGGTTTGTGTAATGCAGGGACAGGTTCCCCTCTGTCATTAAGTCATGTGTTTGCTAAAGTGGAAGGGTATATTGCCTGGCATAAAACATGGCGTGTCTTCATTTGTCAGGCTCGTAGAGCTGTGAGACAAACGATGTTCAGAGTGTATGTCTGAGGGCCCTCTGAGACCACAGTTGAGCGGCTGCTCACTGGTGCGTTTCTCATGCTAATGTCATGGTCTCCCAGTCTATCTGTCACCCCATTACGCTAACATCATTATGCATAGGGGCCTGTCTGTGTCGTTGAAAAGAACAGAATCATTCCTGTCTCATTTTGAAGCAAATTGTTTGGGGAACATTTCTCTCTCTTTTTTTTTTTTTTTTTTTCCAGCGGTAATGGCGGGCCAATCATTTTGCGAGGCTCCAGGTATGCAGATGAATGAATAGCTATTTGAGCTGTTTGGTGAAAGGAGTTTTTGTATTATTCATGAGAGGGATGGTGTGTCTGAAAGAGAAAGTGTGTGTGTGTCTGTGTTCACGCGCATGTGTGTGAAGGGGCAAATGTGCCTCTATCAAACATGCGTACTGTATATTCACACACAAACACAGTGTACATGCATTGTACAAGCATGCTTGCATCAGGCGTTACACACACCCTAGACCACGGTAAAAATAATTAAGATGGATGTAGACTGGGGGGGAAGTCACTTTGGATTGGTGGTTGACTTTTTTAAGTACTCAGCTAATGGCCGCCTGGGAAATTTATTACAGCTATGTTGGTTGAATTTTATTTTTGGATCAAGCTACCCACTGAGTAGCCCTATACAGCATGGCATCATTTCAGCCTCTGAGCTGCAAGGTGTTTCTGAGTGCGATCTTCTCCCTCTCCTCTCCTCACTTTGAATCTTTTCATCTCACCCAATGCAGGTTCAAATCCAGGTTAAAACCTTTGTCTCAATCTAAATCTCTCGGCCCTGGCAAACAGCGCAAATTCCGATCTGTCAGCTCAGCAGATTCCTCGTGCACCGTGTGCGAGTCCCCCCTGTGCATGTGTGCCGCCTCTCCATGTGGGAGGTATGCTAGCCGTGCACCCACCTGCTAATTCAAAAGCTTCAATCAGCTCGGCTAACTGAGGAGGCAACCCTGGGCTCCTGTAATTGCCCTGGTGACAGTGCTTCGGCGAGGAAAAAAAAAAAAAGCCTTTCTGTGTCTCTGTGTCATCATTTGCACAACGTTATGAATAGGTTAATAAAATAAAATACTTTAATTATAGCTTAGTTGCCATATTGTTAATGGTGCCAGTGTGGCTCAATTGAATAATACAGTTTCTACTATTAATTATCTGAAAGTGAACTTGCTTAAATGATATTTTACAGCCCCTTGATAAAATTACCGCTAGAGGCAATGTAATGATAGACAGACAAAGGCCATGCACGAATTATCATAAACTATTAGCTTGTTTCCAAAGGGTTTTATGTTAATCTTTTAGCGCTTAAGTACCCTGCAATTAACATATCAGGAGGAGCTGCCTTCCAGCTAGGCTTGCAAATTGAAGTCCTCAGATAAAAAAGCTATTGAGATGAAACCCTGAAAGAGAAGAGGAGCTATCGCACTGAAGTGTGCTGGAATTTTTTACTCGTGTGCTCTGTGTGTGTGTGTGTGTGTGTGTGCGCACATTTGTGAGAGAGGGAGAGCGATAGAGAGACTTTAAGAGCGCTGAGACAAAGAATGAGTGAAAAAGAGAGCAAGATGCCGTGAGAGTGTCTGTGATCAAGGATGTATAACAATTCCATTATCTCTCTTGGGTGATGACATGAGATGTCTCTTTCAGGCCTCTTTCCCTTTGTCTAATGCTACACAGTGTGCGAGCCATAGGAGGCTCCAAATGGCTCTCATTGGCTGCGATGGCGGCATCTGATGGAATGTGTTTACATATCGGGCTAGTGGCTTGATATGTAAATGCAGCGCGTTGGAAAAAAAGGCTACAGGGAGATATGGTTCATTGTTAGGTCTTCACAGTCTGTGTTCCCTTTTATGCTAAGCACAATTGTATCCACTGAGCGAGCATCTTGTAAACCGCCCGTTGCCTTTGGTAGGTTAAACCCACAAAGGAGACCCATGCTTTGGAAGATATGCATGTTTTATAGGGTAATTGGCAGCTTTGCTTTGGTCTGCTTTCTTTGTTGTCGACACATAGCAGCTGACACCATTTACATTTACTACAATTAAATGAAAATACCCATAACACATGTCTCATGTTCAGTGGAGTTCTGCTTTTTTTTGTTTTGTTTTTTTCTGTAGAAAATAGAAGAGGGTTATAATATATTTCTAGGAGTATTATCCTCATTTTTTGTGAAGAAAATGTGTTGCAATTCTTTATATATTTAATGTTATTCAATGCATAGTTGTTTTTTTATAGAATAATTAGCTAATGGTGTCTGATTTGGCAGCTTGCAACCATCTACTCACCCTGGCTGTATTCACAGAGTATGTGAATAATGAATTGTTACACCATTACACATGGCATTCTGTACATTCTAGTACACATCAGTCCTGACTCAGTGAAACCATATTGCCCATAGAGTGCTCTGATATTTTCCTCCATCACCCAAAGATAGATGACTCCGCTGAGGCCTTAATCTCATGTTAAAGATTTGTTGGCCTCTAGAAGTCAGGCCTAGCATTGAGATGCCTCACCTGATTTATATTCACTGGCATGGAAGGGGAGCCAAGTGCACTATCTGCAAAGCAGATGCTGCAGCAGTGCCCTTGTATTAGGCTTTATATTTCACCTGAAATAAAAACCTGCAAACAAGGTTATGTCCTTGAACCCGTTCTTCTCTCTTTTTTCTTTTCCTCTCTGTCTTTCTTTCTTTTTTTTGTGACTGTAATAATGATAACCTGACGAAAATATTATGTCTGTATTGTAACTGGAAAAAATAGCAGAGGAAATAGCACAGTGTCCTATCCCTCGCTGAGAGGTTTTGATTTCTCTCATGGCTGGATATGAGAGCAGAAAGCCGAGAGAGAAACGAGGTCCGCAGCCGGCCAAAAATCCTGATGAACACTGCCTTTAAAACCAAATTCTTGTCTGTCAGCCCCTATAATTTATGGGGCGGAGATTACAAAGCTACCGATACAATAAATTAAACTGATGGACAGAATTATGCCCAGTGCTTCCTGCTCTCCCCAATGACGCACACTAACTTAGCACTGGCTGACAATGAGTGTGATTTACCACCCAGGCAAGAGTGGAGAAGGGAAAACATTCACAGGCAGAGGCACCCAGGCCTCACTTTGGCCCACAGCCTAGTGAATAAAACCCCGCTTTAATTCACCCACAAACGTGTCGCCATTAAAAGACTAAGAATAGGGATTGCAGATCATAAATACTCTCTGATTTATTAGCTAACAACAAAGAGCATAAGCCCGGCCAAGGAGAGGGAGATTGTTTGACAGAAAGTTGTCAAGGGGAGAAAAAGAGAGGAAAAACACACTCGTTCCCTCGTTCTCACTCACAGACACTCTCTTAGCTAAATCTGACCAGGGATGTAGCCCAGCCCTATCTCCTGCAGCAGCGTAGGAGCAGATGTGTCTGCTCTCTTCTCAATGTGTGACAGACAGAAAAGATAAACAGAGAGAAAAGCAGAGAGAGAGAGGAAGAGACGGAGGGAGGGAGGTAAAGAGAGCAGGAGCTGGCACGGCACTGGCTAATTTATCTCGCTGAGAGACAGATTAAAGAGAGAGGAGAGTGAAACAAAGTTCCACTGGCTTAATCAGCGGACAGCCTGCTAGCAGAAGACATGATAAATCAGAGCAGGCTCAGTACAGGAGAAAGCCTTTGCTCTGGGAGGGAATGGGAGACATCCTCAGCCAAACAGCAGTATCTTTTACATGCACTGTTGTGAATAGCAGCTTGTGAACTCGCTACGTGCATACTTGCAATCGATACTCATTGCTATTGTTTGAGCAAATATTGTTATACAGTAGCCTTCTGCTGTTACTGTGCTCCGACACTGTTATTTTTAGTAGTGGGTGAGCGGTCCTGCTTGGTGGTGTTGTGTAAACAGGACAAAGGGACATGAAGGGCCTTAAGTTTCCCGTTGGTTTTTGTGTGCAGCCGTGCCTTTCTTTAGCTTCATGTCTGACAGGGGACTAACCTAAGGGCCTAACCCAGGAACAGGAAAAGGGGCTTAGATATCCCTGTGTCATTAGTTCACTACGGGGTCACAGCTGGGCCACTCAGAGCATGATTACACCCCTTGATTTATCTGCTTTGGAGCCCAAACACAGATAAATCTCCGAGCTCATCCCCGCCGTGGGATCCTCACTGTCTGATAAACGGCCCAAGCTGAATAAACAACCAGCACCCCCCACCCCCACAAACACCCAGCCCCTCGTACATTATGAATAATTCATTCAGATTGCGAGCTCTGTTAAATGTGTATATTTTGTATCTTAAATGGCAAAGGTGCTTCTATGATCTCTATCCAATCCTCCATGCGTGTCTTTGATGAAATACTCGTGAGGCATAGGTTGGCGGACATTTTGTTTTGTAGTTGTAAACTTTATTTCCTCGCCCCGGCTGTCGTCCTCCAGCATTTTCACATAAATATACTTTATGCAAATATGTCGCGGGTTAGTCCGCACCGCAGCTCCTGTGTAGATATTGGCCTGTCTGCGACTTTATGACAAAGTTTAAAATCATTCATTACAGTGACCCCTGCGGTAAATTCACTTAGTGGAAAATTGCCCCGGCTCTCCTGGTTGGTGTGTAGATGTGATCACGAGTGCATTTTTAACTTAATTAATTGGCCGTTTCTGTTGACAAGAAATTTATGCAGTAATAATTTGCTCGAAATAGATGCAGAGCGCAGGAAATGAGATATCCATCAGGGCGCTTGTGTTCCGCCAGCTGCACCGCGGCTAATATGAAAGTATTTCAGGCTGCTCAGACCCTGCTGTTTGCGCAGTCAAGATTATATATACCCACGATCCATTGCCTGCCTCAGAGGCGCTCATGGAGGTCTATGATAACAAAGACTATGTGATTTATGGCCTGCTGTGAAAGCAGAACTTGATGAGATTAAACAATTTCATAGCACGAGTGTTTCTCAGAGGGCCCTCTGATTTGTGGCAGCAACGCCGACAGTAAATCAGGTTTATATATCTGAAAGCATGCTCAGCAAAGGAGTGCAATTACTGTTTAAGACAGCTACTTTTTATTTAATTTTTATCCCTGGTTTGTCTCTTTTATTCCTGGCCTGTCACACAGCCACTCACCTTCATAAGTCCTTCTGAGGGAAGGGTTGAAGAAGAGAGGAGGTGGGGAAGTCGAGGAGGCGAAGAGAGGAAGGCACAGTGGCGTGGGCCCTCTGCTATCTCTCCTCCACAGCTTTTAGAGAAACAACAACAACAACCAGGGGACAACGACGGCCACCGGCAGAACAACACGGGCATCCATAGAGCAGGGGGAAGCACTCCATTTTTAATGCATTGTTTGCCTGCTGCTCTGTCCCTGTCTGGGTAAATGGAGTAGGCAGAGTGTAATTAGAGAGCTGGGCTTTGCTCCGTGCCATAAAGATGACATGGTGTAATGATACAGCTTACAGGCCCGCAGAGGGTTCTGTCTCGCGACGGAGGATCTGGGTCGTTTGCCTGTGACTTATGATAGGTGTGGAAGATGACAGTGTTATCATTGCAATGTGGAACTCAGAGATGTGGATGGGGGAAATTTCTTTCGAAAGGTTGTCAGGGATTGGAGGCGAGCAGAGATGGATAGGGAGCGTATTAATCATTTGTGTTTACAGAATGTCATGTAGTATTTTCAAATGGAAATAAAGGGCAATGTAATTTTCAATAGCTTAATTGTCATCATTGTGTTTGTTTTTAGGGATCTTTGCAAACAAATGAGCCCATTTTTTTTTTAATTCCTCTGAACAGTTAGCACTGTGTCGAGGTCAGAGTTCTTACATTTCGATATCTGTGTTGCATTTACATCATACAAGTGTGCCTGTGTACTAATCAACAAATCAGTTTGTGTTTGTGTGTGAATGTAGTGAGCATGTAAGAACATGTGCATCAGTGTTTCATGCATTCAAATAATGTAAAAGGGTGTGTGTGAGCTTTTTAATGTGGGTGCATGCACACATGCAAATCTGTGTGTTTTGAAGTTGTGGTTAAATGTTCAACGGGTGTGTGTGTAAGCGTGTGTGTGTGTGTGTGTGTGTGTGTGTGTGTGTCTGTGTCCTTGGGTGAAGATGTGAGTTGTGCATCTGTCTGCATCATCCCATATCTTCGGAGAAAACATCAAGAGATCTCATTATTTCGACATATCTCAGGTTTTTTTTTTCCTCCTCTTTTTTCTTCCCGTATGCCTTGAGTCAAAATTAGTTTTCATTCCCTCTGTGATCTTACTGACTGAAGCCGGCTCAAAGTAAAGAAAATCGCAGTCTTCGTAGCGGAGGCTGAGTCAAACACACACTTCACACAGCCGCAGTCTGAGTTAAGCATTGCTAAGTAACCTTCACATTTCACTCGTGTGAAGAGCTAATTTCCTTTAAGTTCACATGTCACTTTTTGTGGCTCTTTTTGTGGGTCCTCTTCAAATGTCTCTCGGCGTCTAATTGCATAGGAAACATTCTAGACAAGCCGGTGTGACAGGCCCGCTCCCCGAGTCTTCAATTATTAAACATCATACACTCTAGAAAACAGCCCTGACGTTAGCTACAGCCCCTAATCAGAACAGAAAGCCTCATGATATGTCACACTCCTTAGTTGCTGTGGTTTTGTGTACGTGTGTGTGTGTTTGTGTGTGTGCAGGAAAGATGAAAATATTTCTTTTTGCACCAGTTAAATAAGGCAAAACTCTGACAAAGATGATTTTTGTCACAGGTAGATCAGACAGCCACATCTTTCCTTTTTTCCTCCTGTTTTAGAGATAAAAGAAATTGTTTGTACTTATGAAAATATATGAAACAATCAGTTATGTTTTGTGTAAAAAGTTTGAAAAAGACACTTAATCATTGTTTTAACTAATATATACAACATTATGCGATTTTGTTTTTGTCTTTGGAACTTTGTAGCTTCAGAATCCAAAGGAAAGGTCATGCTAATCCAAAATAAGAAACAGCCTCGAGCTAATTGTACTGCATACCTGTAATGTAGGCTTACGTTTCCTCTTTAAATTACCTACACTTATTCTGCGAGACACTCAAAGTAAAGGTCGAATGACTTTTTAAATTTCAACCTCAAAACAAATACAGCCTTATTACCATCTATGAGTCATCGCTATGGATGATTAACGTCCAGCAGCACTCAACCTTTGCCTGTCTGACACTTAGCCGTACACAAAACGGCAATGTTCGCTGTTGCTGGTTCGCTCTCCGTGTGCCCCGTGCCCCGAGCGAAAACATCGGAACAGTTGCTCTTGTGATCAGTGATCATATGATACATTTACTCAGAGCAAGTTCATTGGAGTAGAACTGGTAAATCATTAAACACACGCTCGGCAGTCGTCCTGCTGAGCAAAAAGACTGCTGTACTACCCACAAGTGCAGGCACCATTACATCAACTGTTCTTCCCCCTGCCATTACCTAAGAAAACAGAATTAATGCTTTTCATGCACACGGCGGCAATTTAAAACACGTTATAATCTTTTATCTGCTCCCCTAAGCCTCGATCATTAAGGTCACATATAAAAAAAGAAACATTTGAGTGACTTAACTGCTGCATTTTTTTTTCTTTCTGGAAATACAATAGCATCAAAATCAAATATTGTGTTTGTTAGTACACCTTCATGTTAGGCTTCTGTTTGCACAGAAGTCATGTGTGGGGTAGATTCAGTCTCTGGTAGTGAATTAGAGCATTTCTCATTTCATCATTGCCATCACATGCTGTAAGACGCTGCAAGCTGGTGCTGCTTATTCTTTTTTTTTCTTTTTTCTATTGTTTATTTCTAAAAGTGTTGTATTGTTCGTAACCCCTAACTTCAGAAGTATGACACATGGATCATAAAAAATTCTATCTAGTGAAGAAATAAACGTGTCATGCCAGCATTAAATGTTGACTCAAATAAGTTCACAAGTTGTGTCTCCTCTGATCTCTAACATGATCAGAAAGCAGCACCAGTTTACAGAGACAAGATGCGAAAAAAAGTTCCATGCACAGACACAAAAGAAATATTTTGATATAGACCCAAAGAGAAAACATATCAAAAGACATTTTTATACATGTCTTTTGCAAGCACAAAAAGCAGAAATGGTGTCAAGAGAAAACAAAACAGAAGGCTTGTTTCTTCCAACAATTGCTTTAAGCTACAAAAATCTCCTTGAGTCCCTAGCCTCCCCTCAATGTCAGCCCACCCCCCTCCTCCCCTCGCCCTCCCTCTTTCCCTCTCCTCTTCGTTTCTCTCTTTTCCCCTTTTCCCTCTCCAAGGCAGGACAGGGCCCTCTTTGCACCCTGATAGGTTGCGGGCTGATGCTTAGCAACAACATTCCTGTGCCCTAAGTAGCAGTAAGCCTCTGGCTGAACTCTTTGATGTGGCTGTCAGGCCACATTTATTTCCTTTTAGCACTTTGTCTACTTGTCCAGATGTATAAGGAGATAAAAAGGGCTGGTGTTTACACTGGTCTCCCTCTGTAGCGCGGCTGTAATTAGATTGTATTGCTGGTCAGTCTTGAGGAGGGAGGTGAGGTGAGGCGAGGCAGGAACCACCTGTGTCAGGGATGAGCCGGTTCAGGGTGAGACCTCCGAGCCAGAGGAAAGCAGAGCGTGTGACAAAATGTTTACCTCGTGTACTTTTCTACATAACTCCGTGGCAGCCGACATCATAATCACGTTCTAGTGAAATCTTTCTAGATCAGTTGATGTCAGCGTAATGTTCGGTAATATAACACCCATCGAGATTTGAAATCGACAGCCAGGCTTGCAAAACTTTGTAAACTTTGTTGCATCTGAAAAACACCTCGATGTGCGTCAACCTTCCCCAACTCACTTTTCAGTATCTCATATTTTCAGGAACCCCACTGTGGAGGTGGTTATGTGCTCCATGTGGCTCTCTTTGTGTTTTTTTTTTTGCTTTCCTTGTCTTTCCGTCCCTCCCCTGTCTCCCTCTCTTCCTGCTCCCCTCTCTCGTGGTGATATGTTGGAAGTAATAATCACTATTGCCTCTGGGTTTATCAGCATTTATTCGCATAACAACACAGAAAAAGGAGAAGACAGACAGCATTGGTGTGATGTATTATCCAGTACGGGAATCATCTTTCATAATGACATCCAACAGAGCTTCCTCTCTCTGCCACCACCCTTTTCTCTCACACACACATACACACACTTTCTTCATTTCTCTCTCCCTATTTCCACTCCCCTCTGTCCACCCTTTATTATCACAGAATCCATGGTGCTCCCCAGCCTGTAAATTTGTGCCGCATTATCATAAGCTGTGGTGATAACTCACATTGCACAGAGACAATAATGATGTGAACACTCAGCATATGCCCCGGGCCCAGCAAATTAAAACAATGCTCAGCTTGATGAGCAGACTAATCTGGACAGCAGAGAGACTGAGAGAGGGAGAGGGAGAGGAAGGAAAAGGGGGTCCAGGAGCATCTTAAATACACGACACAGCAGCACCTCCCTCTGTTCAGTGTAGGTACAGCTGGAGGAAACAAGAGAGGGAGACAGGGAGAAAGAAAGGATGCAGAAAAGGGGGGATAAAGAGAGTAGGAGCATAGATGAAGCGCCTGTTTAGTAAACATGAAAGGGATATGATGTGTGAGACAAACACTAGCTTTTATTTCTGTATCACACAATGTCATATTTCTGTTCAGCATCTCCAACAATGTATTATCTCATAATTATCTAGTAGTTTAAAAAAAGCTAAATGTCAATCACTAGAATGTCAATCTTTGGATTTTTATTAATTTTATTACACAGTCTTGTAGCATTCTTTGTTTATTGAAACAACTTAGTTTTAACGACATCACACAGGCCTGCAAAGACTGTCTGTATAGCCTGTTTGGATTGGAATGTATAACATATATATGTAATATGTTAGAATAATCTCAGTCATCAATCTATCAGACCTCCTCAAAGCAAGAACAAAAGAGACAATTCTCCCTCATTTATCCCACATGCTTTCTCTTCATAAGCATTGCTGCTTTCTTCTCCACTGGACAGGCCATTGACTAAAGTGAAAGAGTGCAGATGTGGAGGGGTACGGAGGAACGTCTGAGAGGAGAAAAGGGAGGATCAGGACATGGGAAAGCTGGCTGATTGATGTTCTGTGGGTGGGGTAAAACGGTTGTGCTGGATAGGACGGGAAGTGACAACCACAGATGTTGAATGGGTTGGGTGTTTGATCAGCAGGCATGATGCTGAGGAGGTGAAGCGGTGGTGTCATGCATAGCACGGGGGACCGGGTGGGTGGTGATACTCAAAGCGAGGTGACTGACGTCCCATAGGACCAAAACCAGCCTAAGGCTTTATCCAGCTAACCTCAGCAATCCTCCCTCTACTTCTTCTCCTCCAACGCCCACCTAACATAGTCTGTGGGTGGTGCTGTTAATAATGTGGCAACTAGGAAGATTAATTGTGAGCAAGCAGCGGGATTAGGAGGGGCTCTTTGGGGGCCAAGCAGGCCAGAAGAGGCCCCAAGCTTGTGATCTTTCAAGCAGGCCAGGAAATGAGGCAAGCAGGGGCGCAACTCCGCGGTGGCTAAGAAGAGCATGGAGGTAGATCAAATAGAGGAGGCTCACAATTCTTGTCTTAATGCCTGATTTGCTCTGTTAGCTCATAATAATTGTCATAGACAGACTCTTTGTGTGTGTTCGTAGTGACTTCCAATATCAATTATACCCTCAAAACCAAATGTGGCATGCTCGATCAAAATCAGTTGGTTGTTACAGCGGCTCATTTCTGGATAAATGTGGATCTATGTCAACAACTTTATTTTTGGTTATGTTAGAGTTTTGTTTGATTTTGAATAAGCAAAGTCCTAGCTTTCAGAATATCAATCTGTTATTGGCAACTTGAGACAATATATTCCATGTTGAAGCTTGTAAAGGCATGATTACAAGCTAGCAGCAAAACACATTTCAACCACACCGTGGTCCTACTTAGGTCCTCTCCCCCTGCCTCCCTCTGTGAGTCCTTGAAATTATGAATGAAAGACTTGGGTTTTCGTCTGGTTTTGTCTCTCTTTGGTTTTGGCTTTCAGAGTATTGAAACCTCTTAAAACACAATGTGCTAGCTCTAAGCTGCTTAGCATTGCACAAGAAAATATAATGTTAAATGTTTACGTTTTTGTCAATATGGACATGCTACGCATAATTAGCTCAGTAAGATTCTCCACATTTCAGTCTTTATGTTCATTTTACTGAAACCATGAGCACCAAAGTATAATTTTTTCAGTTTTCCTGGCATGGTAAACAAGAGAGACAAAAAAAGTGGTGACACCCTTCCTTTGATGCAGTCATAAATGTCCATTCCTTGATTTAATATTTATGTTCCTTTAATCCATAAGAGTCTATCGATCAACAGAATCAAAGGGGTTTTCATAAAATTAATCCAAGTTGTGAATATGGTCATTTGAGGTCCAGTACAAACTGTATATGCTAACTAATTCGTCAAACAGACCACAGTTCTTCCGACATAAACAACATTTTCAGGTCGTCCTGCACGGTTTTGTTGGGTATGTTGGTTTTTGTTACCTTGCTGGCTACAAAGTGCAGGCATCCCCAAGCTTGTCTGTGTATTATGCAGTCCAGGACAGCACTTTGAGTACAGCATGTGCTCCCACTTTGGAGGGTCCATTGGCTCTATCACGTATCTTTGCGGCCACTGTAATGCAAACTTTGAAGGCCTTTTTCTCAAAATCATGCCATGGTTACAGTCATAATGGAACTTTGCTTAATATTTGGAGTACAAAAACAATACGGATATTATGAGAAAGCTTAGAATATTATCTTTCCAACAGTGTATAAAACTCAATTCATTTTCCTAAATCACTTTTCCTGTTAGGGGTCGCGGGGCAGCTGGAGCCTATGCCAGCTGACATTGGCCGAGAGGCGGGGTACACCCTGGACAGGTCGCCAGACTATCACAGGGCTGACACATAGAGACAGACAACCATTCATGCTCAC
>JAPZEB010000003.1:17375016-17404604 GCA_029783705.1 Chaetodon striatus | reverse complement strand
TAACCACACATATACTTTTATTTTTGTCACAGTTTTGAGAGAGATGTCTGAT
The DNA here is from genome assembly GCA_029783705.1 of Chaetodon striatus. Taxonomy (NCBI): domain Eukaryota; kingdom Metazoa; phylum Chordata; class Actinopteri; order Chaetodontiformes; family Chaetodontidae; genus Chaetodon; species Chaetodon striatus. The sequence goes on along the minus strand of JAPZEB010000003.1, from coordinate 17,404,552 downwards.
ACCATTTCAGTACAACCAAGGAGAATGGAATTTAGTTTGTTGTGCTCACAGAAACAGTGTCCCAAACTTTCCATGGAACTGCTTTCTACAAAGGAAATAGTCCTTAAAAAGTGCTTGAGATAATCCAAACAGAGATTCCCTTTTAGGTGCAAAGCAAAGGAAATGTCAGAATTCGCACAACTGCTTTTTAAGTTAATGCAAAAACACAAGTGGAGGACAGGAACAGTCATGAGTTTGCCATGGGCACCAATTGAGGTAAGACACATGCAAACTATTAAAAAAAACTTCTTATCCTGAGGCTGCATTTTGTTCATGGATAGAGACAAAGGAGAAAGACGAGAGGAAAATAATCCAAAGTTCCTGGTGAGTCCTGAGATGACACACACACCAGTTGGTGCGAATGTAGCTAGCAAACTACAGCTAATGTCTGTACAGTCTGTGCATTAGCTGTTAGCGTGATCCATGTTTACTTGCCCTAAACACTCCAGCTCTAAAATTCATGCAATCACCGAAGTCTGTCTGACCATAGTTTAACAGAGACACTGATTGTGGAGAGTAATGTTGCTGCAGGTTTTTTTCCAAGGTCTTGTGTGTAGGATTTAGTGGCATCTAGTGGTGTAAATGCAGAACTGAGACTTCTCCCGTGTGCCAAGTGTGTGAGAGAGCTACGGTGGCCGATGCAAAAATGCATAAATGCGAATGTCCCTATCTAGAGTCAGTGTTTAGTTTGTCTGTTCTGGGCTACTGTAGAAACAACATGGTGGACTCTGTGGGAGAGGACCTGCTTCATATAGATGTATAAACGGCTCATTCTAATGTGACGAAAACACAATGATTCTTATTTTCAGCTGCTTATAAACAAATGAAAACATAGTTGTGAATATATATATATATATATATATACCATTTCTGCCTATAGGTGTCTCTAAATCATACACACTAGGGGTGGCAATATGGCCCTAAGATAATATCACGATATTTCAGGGTATTTTTGCGATAGCAATAGTCTTGAGGGTATGACGCATTAGTAAAAAAAATTTTTTTTAAATTATTAATTTAAGAACATAGAATCGCAACACAATACGTGATGTAATTACCGAACAGACTGCCTTCAAATATTCAGTAAAAACTGAACAAAAAATACCTCTTATTTGATTGTAAACAACAACAGATGATCAGATTCTATACACAATATTAATAGTTCAACAAAATAAAATCTACCACAAGTTTCACATTTTAACAGCTCCCAAATACAAAAAATGTCCCCTGGGATATATTAATTTAAACATCTGATTTTCTTCTTTTAGTAAAATCCTAAATGACTGAGTTAGTTTTTTCCACCTGGACCTTTACGCTCTGCCATTTCTCCTCTAATCATCACACTGTAACCTGTGACAGGCTGTTATGATACCACAACTATCGCACATTCACATATATGTAGTTTTTTTGTTGAGCCATGAGCGTCACGTAGGTTTACGTTACTAAAGGTTTATGCCAAAATCACTTGATGATACAGACTCTCATGTGTGCATGGCAAGAGAGGAGAGGGAGAGACGCTGCGCTGCTGCCGGAGGAGCCGCTGAATGAGTTCCCTCTGAGCGGTAAGCCCGGGCTGTTCATAAACATTCAGGACGCCACAGTTTATCCCACACTGCTGAAGCTGCTTCTCTTTTTAGAAGCACTGTGGAATCGGTAATAATTTTGCTTTTAGCCATGCTTGTTGTTGCCGTGGGTAACAGTATGGCGTCAATGTGTCAACAAGGCGAACTATCGCGAGTATCACGGTATGAATCAAATTAAAAATGATACAGCTATTAGCTATTATCGTAAACAAGATGATATGGCACACCCCTACTGCACATTGGACCTTTAAGTGTCATTTTTCAGCACTGTGAGCACAACACACAAAATTCTATTCACATGCTGAGATGGAGGCAGAAATCTCAGAGATAATTACCCCAAAACCTCAGAAAAATACATTTAAATATTTGGATAGCTAGGTACCACTAATGCTAAAGTTGTGTTTGTAATTTGAATGAGCTGACCCTTTAAACTAATACAAAACACATTTCATATATAAGCTTAACTCTCATGCTGGTAGTCATTATGTGATGGAGGAGATTTGAAACATCCTGATATGTCACTTTAGAGACTCTCTTCATGTTTGAGGAGGCTATGAGAGCAGTGTTTCTGAGCGGGCTGTGAGGAAAGGGAAAGGTGTACGCCAGCTGTCAGAAGTTTGTAAACTCTCTCCTAGCACTTCACAGGCATCCGCAATGCCATTCAAGATGTCACTTCCTTTTGGGTGAAGTTGTAATATCAAATTTTAACTTTGCTATATGGAGCAAACCCTGTGTGTGCACATGTTGGTGCGCCCGCGCGCGTGTGTTCATGTACATGCAGGCCTCGCATGTGTGGAGATTCATTTGTACGGGGCTTGTGTGTGTGTGTGTCAGCAAGGCTTAAGGCTGCGGGGCCGTGTGTTACAGCACAGGCATTTGATGTGTAGAATTGTGCCTGAGGTGAAGCAAGATGTCTGCCATCTCTCTCCAGAGTCTGCTGCTGATACGGTGAACTTAGTGATGTCGCCTCAAACCACCATATCAGGTGCACAGGGTTACAAGGAGGTAACTTACAGACTCATATCCCCCTTCAATTTAGACTTTAAATTGGTCACACCTCCCACTTTCTTGGTGTGACCGATGGCATAGGGCTGGACACACTTTCTTAAAGTTCTGTGGAGAAGTAAGCAATTGGCTGCATCAGGGGGATTTGAATCAGCCTGACCTACATGTGAGCTGTGATCTAGGTCTGTACAGTCGGGCAACATGTTGTTACTCTGTGATTTATGCTGATGCTGGTACATAATAAACTACTGTACTCAATGGGAGCATAAATATGGCTATGATCTAAAAGTCTGCTACAGTCATCTTTGAGCATTCAATAGGAGGGAAGATGCGCAAACACACAGACCTCTCACACAATGCAAACCATCTCAAGTTGAAATAAATCATAGGAAGGCATGATGAATGACGGGGAAAAAAAAAACAATGTGAAAAAGGATTTGTCTGGAGGAAAAGAAAACTCATATCATCAAGTGGATAACTGAGGTAAAGGCACAAAGAAAGAAAGGAGGGGGAGGGGGGGGGGGGGTTTCTTCTCAACCTCATGCAATGTAGGGATGGTCCTGATCATGGCAGGGAGGAGGCAGGAGCAGCAGCAGCAGACATTTTGCTTTCCAGATGAAAGCAAAACTTAAACTGAGGCATGGTTTACTTCTGAAGGAACGTAATAAATAAAACAAACTCCCCTCGTCATAACAATATCCACAGAGGACATAGTTATGATCAGAACCCCAGGTAAAGGTTGCTAAGTCATGCAGAATCGTTAACTTGCATACCTTGGCCCATTCTATTCATCCTTGTTGCACTTCAGAGAGAGAGGTAAGTAATCTACTGTAAGTGAGTCGTATTTACAGTCAATACACAACTGACAAATGACTACCAGTCCAACTACTGCTTACATATTACTACTACAGTATTTAGGCTATATCATACATCTTAATTTTAAGATGTATTGAGGGCTTATCATCTACCGTTTAAAAACTCTCAAGTACGATCATAACAAATCTGCATGCTTTTAGAATATGTCACAATTTCATAATCCAGTTACTGTATTCTCCCAGATGAAACTTAAATTCAAAGGGTATATTTGGGGGGGGAGAATAAAGAGTACATAACATGTAGCTCAAAATATTTCACCAAATTTGATCTTAGAGTTTTATAATAACAGAACAGGAAAGAGGGCTACCAACATGGACATGCAGTAAAGCAGTAGGCTACAGATGCACCAACAAAATATCAACACTGCTAATGAGGGATGATCTCATGAGTAACAGCGTATCAGTAATGTTAGCCAAATGTGCTTCATCATCAATGTCAGCTACGGTAGGTAAATCACAAAACACTACATCCATGATCAAGGCGTACTGATCATGTGCGTTAAATGTGCACAAATATCCAACAAACAACAGTTAATTACTACACAAATATTAAGAGTTAGACACAAAACGGCTAAATATTAAGACAGATACAACAGGTAGACTGAACAACATACTGAATGTGAGTCGTGTTGTATTATGTCAATTCATTTGGCTGTGGTTGAGGCCTTTACTGTAAGCTTGTTTCCAACCACAATGGCTGTGCCATCCAAACAAGTGGTTTGACTGTTTACAATGCCACAGACCTCGTTAGTAAGAAAAGACTCCCAAAAGTCTTTGACTAGGATAAATGAGCTTTCCCTAAAGTGAGTTTACGAATTTGTTCATGTCATGTTATGATTGCTGTGATGTGAGAGTGAATACCACATGCAGATGATTATGAAGGAAACGCACAAACACTGAGGATGGACGCAAGAGCACGAGTCGCACAAACAAACCACAAACACACAATACACGGGATTCATCAGTGCATGTGTCACCACAGTCTGCACACAAACACACACACCTATAAAGTACAGTCAGGTAGAAAACACTAAGCATGCAGGGTTAAAGTCTACAGGGCACGTTGGTGCACGTACTTCTGTTTGTCGCGGGCCTCCCGGGTCTTACTGCTGCGGTTCTGCCGGTTGGAGGGCGGGATGGAGTGGACGGAGGAGCTCTTTTTGCTGGAGGAATGGGAGGAGTGGGAAGAGTGGGACAAGCTTGTCCGGGACTGGCCTGCGTTGTGGTCGAACTGCATGAGGCAGAAGATCAGGTCTGTGGGCACGAGCTCAAACTCGTACGGTGGGTTCGTGATCACATACCTGCCCAGAACAGGAACGTTAGACAAGATTAAACTTTCATGATCCTTTTGGGGAAGCAGCACATAGTGAAGGACGCATTAAGGTAAGCGAGGCATATATTGAGTATACTAGAACATTTAAAGGAGCAATATGGATAAATGATGTATGAGAAAAAACTTATCAAAACTTTAAAGGTTTACTATGTAGGGTTGACGGTTACTGTTTGTAAACAGGCTTGAAAGTGAAAGTAACAGCCAGATTCACTATAGTTTGGTGATTTGTGTTACTATATTTGCTTTTATTTTGGGGTCTGTGTCTCTTGGACGCTTCCTGCTTTCAGTCTGGCAGCTGGGCGCTACCTTTTTACAAAGCCCTGATTTCACCCGTGCGCTGTGAAGGTACACCCCCATAAAGGTCCAGAGCACAGGAAATTTGAAGAAAGTATGAAAATATAGGCAAGGGAAAAGTCTTTGCATAAAAATACACCGGCACACAGTTCTAGTGGGTCGTAAGTGATGACTAACAATTGAATATACCTTTAAGAAGATGTGTAAACTTGCACAGGTTGTATTCAAGGATTTAATGTACAGAATCTACTATTTTTATAAATATACGCATGCGTATGAATTAGTGATTTAAGAAACAAAAAAAAGATGAAAAAAATTTATAAAATATGAGGCAATTTAACGTACATTTTATTCACAAATAAGAGGGGTGTGGCTATAAAGAACAATACATGAAGAATATTGCATTGACCTATGCATTATGATGGCAACTTACGTAAGCCATGTATATTACTTCAAGAATGTGCTTAGATGGACACATATATGTCTCTTTAAAAGCACATTTTTAATTCTCTCAATAGCTTTGAGCGATATCTACTTGACTCGCACTAATGTACATATTTCAGTGTATGAAATCAAATCAGAGCAATATCATTGTACAGTATATATTCAGGACTGCATGTTAGAGTTGACGCTATAGCCCTGTCTTTAGTATCTACTGTCAGTTTTGTATTTTATTCTATTCTTTTATTTAATTTAAGCTTTTTTAGTTACTGAATGTAATTTGGCTAGGGCTGTCAGAATAACATGTTAGTTTTGATTTATTAATCACAGAAAAAATAACCCTGAAAAAACTTAACCCTGATTAATCACGTTCCGTGGTGCCCTTTGATCCAGTGCATCATCGAAGGCCACTGTGGCTTTGTCACATGATGGCGGCAGATGAAATGGACCTTCTTGGCCCCGTGAGTGGAACATTTACATTTCAAGGATGGCCAAATGAAACTGTTGATGAGGAGCGTCGTTCTCTGCTATTTCTGCCGTAAGGAATTTTTGTACCATCAGAGTACTTTCAGAGCCTGAAATATCACTTCAACGCAAAGCATTAAGCAGCAAACCTGGAGCCTCTGATGCTAGTGCTAGCAGCAAGCTTCACCAAGCCACGCTCGACCAGGCTAAGTCTACCTGTGACCGACTAACAAACTGCCTTGCAAAATGGATTGCAATTGACTGCAGACCAGTTTCGGTGGTAGAGGACAGGGGGACAGTTGTGTCCAAAATTTAGCTGCTCCACAACAACACATCTGCCAAAATTCATTTGAATTGAAAATTTTAAATACTTTCACAGAGCATGTTATTTAATAGATTTTTGTAATCCCTGGACAGCCCTAAATTTGGCCTTTTAATTGTACTTGTTTCTCAACTATCTCATTTGTTTTTGTACTTTATGTGAAATATCTGCTGCAACACTGCAATTTACCCTTGGGATTAACAAAGTACTCTATCACAGACCCTAATTGTCATTCTATTACATCAAAATATTCATTGTGACACAGAGTGAAGGCAGAAGTTGTACCGTTTTGTACACGGGCTCGGTGCATTGAGGTGAGCGTCTCTTAATCTGTAGATTCCAAAACACAGCATGTTGTACGTCTTCAGTGCTTTACAGAATAAATCCCCGTAGCAGCCGCCATCCTGATGAACAACAGAACAAAGACATCATCAGTGAGTGAGCAGGTCAGTCTGATGATCTGGATCAGTGGCAGAAAATGTCATTCTCTGTGAAGTTGCAGTGTAAATTCAGTGCTCTGCAGTGCTGAGGGTGTTTTGCTTGCCAGTGAATACCAACTGTGGGCAATGCAGACTGTAACAATCAGCAGTGTTTTAAAACCGTACCATAACTTATCCACAGAAAAACAAAATGACTTCAGTATTTGAAGTTCTGAATAACAATAACAAAAACCTGTAAAAACAAGGTTGGAACCAATTAAACTTGGAATTTCCTTGGTGGTGTTCATTGTTCTCTCTAAAGCCTTATTCACTCTCCACCCACTAAGGCCTGCTTTGCGTGATCACTGTTCTTCACATCGGATTAAGAGCCGCGAGGAGCGGAGGCGGCCAGATGTGTGCTGCTGGGTAGTGCCAAAACGTGTCATCTTCGCTTAAACATCCACTTACCCCCAAGTCGGCAAATGGCCCATCGTAGAGGGCGAGCTGGGCGACACGACACCTGTCTCTGTTGGCCAGTGTCTGCGGTGTGCTGTAGCCTCCTCTGAGGGCGTTCTCTTCAGCCAGCAGGGCCTCCAGCTCTGGTGTGGCTCCCCCTGTGACCAGCGTCCGAATCAGCGTGAGGATGTTATCATTGAAGTATGTCTGGGGAGAAGAAAGAGGGGGATATCTGTAAGCAGATGCCATTAGAGTCACAAGTAGGGATGTGGCAGATGTGAGAAGAAAGCACAGCCCCTATTATGTCGACCCTCAGCCTGTCTCTTCACATAGAGCTGACTGAGATGAGGAAACAGGCCATGGAAGAGGACTCCCTTTCTTGTGCACATTCCTATGCTGCCATAATTTCAGTAGCTTTAGCAAAAAAAATATATATATAAATACTATTGTCATTTACCTCCAGTGGTATATAGCCAAGGAGATAGTTTTAGTTTTATTTGCTCATTTGTCTTTGAGACTTCTGCCTCCACCCAAATTCCACAGATGCGAATGAAAATTTGTTTGCCTGGTTTTTACCATTGATTAAATACGTTTGAAAAAATAAACAGAGGCATATCTCTGTAGGAGCAGCATTTCTGTTACTCTGGATGATCCAGGACCTTGCTGTGTTTCTTAAGGGATGGGAATCAGGAAGTGTTTCCACTGCGCATTCGAATCATCTGGTATATCGTAATTGTATGCCTCCAAGCTTGTCAGTTCCTTTAACTGATGCCGGCATGTTTTTCTGACGGTATTGCATTGCAAAACGACGTCATACTTCCATGTCTATGCTACTGGAAACTTGCAACAAGAAGGAGTCATGGCGGCAAAGAGGAAACATTTCAAACAGTGCTGCGTGTAATATCTGTAGTATGATCATTTCAAGTCGGGATGGAACCACCAGCAATACGCTGAAACATCTCTCTACGCATCATAGACTTCAGATTCAAAGAATGCCATGTATCTGACACTTTATGCACGACTGTCCTTGCTTCCCAATATATATAGCTAATATCCACCTTATGACAACTGCATTGAGGGGGTCATTTTTTTTAAGGCCCAAAGTTACACATATTTAAAAGCGGGGCAGCTTGAGTGACAGGCTGTCTGCGAGGCTTCACCACAGTCTGTCAGTCAGATCCACACCTCGCTTCTCCACAGCTCCACCCTCTCGTCCAAATATGGTCCCTTCTGGCTCCAAAAAACACCAAGATGGCGACGGTTGAAATGCAAACTTGAGGCTTCAAAACAACAGTCCACAAACTGCTGGAGGACGTCACGGTAGCTACGTCCATATTTTATACAGTCTATGATGAAAACAAAGCGACACAAATGGTCTCTAATTTAGACTGAGTCATTTACGTGCTTTTTTTTCTAAAATTGTGTTCAGACCCAGAGATGATAAAAATGTGCTGATGCTTAAACGTTTGTCAGCGTACTTTTCTTCTGCACAAAAGTAACTGATTAAGAATCAGACCAATAAGTAGAACTGATATGCAAATTCCTTTCAACGGCACTAATTTTTTAGCCATGCGATTAAGGCATGTACGTTCTGTAATTATGACCCTCGGCCCACCCCATAGTTTGGGAAATCCGGAAGTGATGCAGCAGCAACACTATGAATGGCAAGCAGAAACAAACCTCTGTGACAAGAAATGGATACAGAAAGGCGTCTCTTGACAAGACAAGTCATTTGCATTTACCGTCGATGTGAATTGAGTTACCGCTGGAGTACATCGAGCTGCTTTAAAACACAGTATGTTTAGATCATCTTTACAAGTGTAAATTTGGACACTACATTGTGTTAGTATTACTAAGTAATGTTACTTTCAAGTCAATATAACCATTTCTTGTTGCCTGTTGGGCTTGAGTTTGCCATGGTATGCTTTCAGCATATTTTTTGAGCATGCAGTACCTTAGAGGTTATTCTGAAGAATATTTTGGGCAGTATTTGTCGTTGTTTTGGATTGTTGCAATAAAGCAAGTATAAGAGCATTAAAAAGCTGAAAAACATCCCTTTAAGATACATAAAGAACTGATTAATGCAATAGTGTTTTCTGTGGATTATGCAGAAAGAGAACAAAATCAAAGACAGAAATGTTGCTGCTGAATTTCATAAATGTCCCCTCCACTGTTTAAAATTTTTAAGAGCTCTATCTACATGACTATCCACCACGAGATATAATATATATTATATGATATATAAATTTGGGGAACAGTCCTTTAGTTATCCACTGTAAAAAGTCTCTCATATGGTTTAAGATACATAAATGTATCACATTTGTTAATGATATGGTCATATAGTGACATTTTGATAATCAAAGTGAATGCAGGTTCATCATGTTAAATAAAACAGGTACTTCAACACAGCACTATTCTTTCTCTAGGAAGACCGATCGACACACTGCATGATGTCCGCTTCTGAAACGACGATTTGACTGCTCTCTGCGGGTGTCAGGTTCTCTTGTCCTTCAAGCCGATCAGGAGCTGCTTTTGCCTCGCGTGAAGACAGCCGATGTCACTCGGCAGCCGGGCCAGAGTGGCAGCTCCTCTCCCCGGGCCCCTGACAGGCCTGCAGAGCCTCATGATGGATGAGCACTGTCCATTAGCTGGCTTCACCTCTGACCAGTGCCAGACTACAGCTGACGCCTGCTCTACTCCCTGCTCAGCCCGGCTCCTCACACCCCTCTAACCCCTCACTCTCTGAGAGAGCTGCTAGAATTAAGCCATCGCAGCACCAAAGGGGAAACCACTGTTGGTCATGAGATGGGGGGGGAGCAGAAAAATGAGGTGTAGAAGAGGTTTTTTTCCCATCCTCCTCCTTTATCTTATCTCCAGTGCAGAAATGACATGAAAAGATTAGTGTTTCTTTGGCCTGTTAAAGCCAAGCCTGTGTCATCGCCCTCACACTAACCTTTATTAAAGGATCTAATAAAGCTCTTGAAAGTTGAATTCATAATACTTCAAATGAGGTGTGATGCCAAGAACTTACATTTTGATGTCAGTGGAGCAGCAGTTAAATTTACCGACTTCTAACAACTTAAAATGCCAAAATTATTTAAACTGTGTGGACCTTGAACTAATGACTCTGGACTCTGTGGCTGGACCAGTTGGGAACCACTGGTTTAGGAGGTTTTCACTGGGAGCCAATGATCCACAGAGGTCTCTTCCCCTCCAAAACAAACAGACTCAGTGATTTAAACCGGTAAAAACACTGAATAAAGCAGTTTCACATTACAAATCGGTACTTTTCCAATGTCGTTCAGCTCATTGCAGATGGGCTGCTAGCCCAGCACCTGCTAATGTGTGCTCACCTTTTTACTCTGATAACTTAAAATTATCCATATTGGGCGGCTGTGGCTCAGAGGTAAAGTGGGTCGTCCACCAATCGGAAATCAGTGGTTCGACCACCAGATAAAAACTGAGTAGCAGGTGGCACCTGTATGGTAGCCTCAGCCACCAGTGTACGAATGTGTGTGTAAATGGGTGAATGTGACTCGTAGTGTAAAAGCGCTTTGAGTGGTCAGATGACTAGAAAGGTGCTATTCAAGTGCAGGTCCATTACCCATATTCCTCTCTAAATCAATGGTTTGTTTTGTTGTTGATTGAGTGTCTAAGTTATGTTTAATTACTTCACTGTACTATTCAAGCATCTGCCATTTTCTGCGACTTTATTTACATGAATTTGTAGATTAATACATGATGTTGTTATTTCTATTTGCAGACCGAAATTAATTCTAATTCATTTGTTGAAACCAACCCAGTGATTTAAACTGGTAGAACACTGAATAAAGCAGTTTCGCATTAAAACGTGTTTTTTCTGTCTCTGCAAAGGGTTTGCAAACCATGGTGGCTGTGGCAAAAATGCAAAAACATGAGAGGCCTTATCTACAGCCGGTCTTTGGTTTGTCTCTTCTGGGCTACTGTAGAAACATGGCGGATTCCACGGATGGGGCCCTGCTCCACATGTTGATATAAATGGCTCATTCTAGTGTAACAAAAACACAACGATTCTTATTTTCAGGTGATTATACACTAAAGAAAACACCCTTATTATATTATATTCCAATAAATCCTCCACACTGGACCTTTAATCTCACAGTCTGAGATTGGCTACTCTTTAATGCTAACTGCCCAAATAAAATGTTTTCTTTTGGTACTATAAACTTGAATATTTGACAATAGGTTTTGTATTTGAATGTGAAATAACAGAATAAGTCACCAAAGAAGCAAAAGAAAACAGGATTATCAGCAAGATGCTGGGGGTATCACCTTCTATACTTTTTGCAAGTCCATGTTTCGAGGCTGACTCACTTCGAAGTTGCTCACCTTCTTTCCCTCATCCTGAAGTTTTTTACCAGTGCAACAACATGCAATTGTTACCCAGTGGGCACAGCATCTCTATGCACTCTGTGTGAAACTTCTCTCTACTTTCTTCTTTTTGAAATTCTGAATATGACTCTGTTATAGCATCCAAACACCAAATAACCAGGAAATCAAAATTGTTGCAAAATGTATGATTTTGAAAAATGATTTTGAGGTATTTTGAAAAACACTCCAACACAGCGAGGGTGAAGCGCGTTTGAGAACTCACCGCGCTCATCAGGGAGTCGAGTACACTGACAGCGAAGGCGGTGCCGCAGGCGAATGGCTGAGTGAGGTACAGCTCTGTGTCTGGGTCGTCATCATCATCTTGGTCCAGGAACTGAACGTTTGAGTCGTTCACTGAGAGAGGGGAGGGAGGGAGTTAGAGACGGGCACTGTGAAGACGCATGAGCCAAACACACACACACACACACAGACACCAACACACCTGAGAGTTCACAAATAAACAATTTTTTGTGTACATTAAGTTACATTTGAAAAGATTTGGAAATATTGTCGTAATGTAACCAAACGTCTCAGGTATATAGGCACTGATCCACACTTGCAATATAATGTAACATCAAATGCACATTATATTTCTTTTCTACACTTCAGCACATATTTCTTCACTATAAGATTAAAACTTTTTCTTCCCCAAACAATTGACATTTTTTAATTGACCTTAAAATACTGTCGACTGAATTACCTTTCAGCAAGTAAAAAAAACAAACTAAATATGTTCTTTTTTTGTCCGTGCACTGCATAATTGTTTGGAAGGTGAAAAAAAGTGTTATTGATGACTTGTTGATAAATTATTCAGTATTTTGAATATTAAGCTGTATATAACATGCAGGGTGCATTTAATACATTAAGACAAACCACGACTTAAGGAAAATATTTAAGTATATTACGCATACACAGTGATAACCATTGTAGAAGTCTCAATTCTGAATAAACCATACATCTTTCTTGCATTAGTGCTTCAGTAGCCACTGTATCTTGGTATATTATAGCACACACACACAGACAAATTCTCAGTCAAGAGACAGTGACCAGTCTGTGTGGTCTATGTCAAGAATAAAATGATTATTTTTCTTAAGTATTTCCTTTAGATGTGATAAAAAGTGAGACTTCAACAATGGCTAATGTCACGTGAGAAAACCATGCACTTATAAATCCATGCTATGTTTTTCAGAGTGTTCTTGATGAATGTGTTTGTCACATCATCGCCTTTAGAGGAATACATTTTAAATATTTACCTTTGGGCTGAAAGTCAAATTAAAGGCAGGTGACAACACACTTTTTTCTTTTTAAATCTGGTGATTAATAATAAATTAGATTTGCTAATTGATCTTATTGGCACAGTGTAAAGGAAAATAACTGCAAACTGAAATAGCAAAGATATTTTTCGCTTCTCAATTGGTAGAGCAAATAACACAAAGTGCTGCCTATAGTGTGTCTTTTTTCCTCAGACTGTGTTTCTAGCAGCAGCAGTGGGCAGTGAAGGGTTTAAGAGCCAGCGTTACTTGGAAAACGAGCATCACACAAGTTTTTGTTTGACTCCTCCGATATCTGAGCTTCAGAGATATGGTCTGGAGGAGAAAAAAAAGAAACTGGAAAATAAATTTAAAAAATAAATAAACAGCGTAAAAGATGGTTTGATCTTTTTTTTTTTGTTTGTTTTTGAAATCTGATTTCTTCCCAGGCTTCCTGTGCACTGTGGAACAGAAATGTCAGTCAAAGAGACAAGGGGCTGATGCAAACGGGCCTGGGCCAAAGGAGTGAATTGGGGAGAGGGGGAGTGGATGTGTATGTGTGTGTGCGTTTGGAGGAGGAAAGAGAAGGGGGGGTGGGGGGGTTGAGGGGCAGAGGGGGGGGGGTGTTGCTATGAAAACAGCCACAAGGACAGACTGAGCATGATCAAAAGCCTAGCGATGCTCTGCAAACGCAACTGGAGGGGAAAAAAAATACCCCCAAAACAAAACAAAAAAAAAAAAATCACTAAAAAGGGGCCAAAACAAGACAGTCAATTTCAACCAGAACGAAGAATAAAAATGTGTTCAAAGTGAAGCCATGGGAGCAGCGAGGGCCTTGACTGCAGCCAGATAAATCAAGACAAGCTGATGAGGAGCAGAGCGGCGGAGCGAGGGAACGAACGGCAGCAGAGGACAAAGGCTCGGCTTACCCAGCTCTGTTATCATTTGTATGTTGGTTCCACTTTTTTTTTCCTGACTGAGTGAAACCAATGGCAGTAGTTTGCCAGGTTTAGCTAATGGTGATGAGACAGTGCAGGGAAGGGGAGAAATAATGTCGTTATTGAAACAGTTTCAAAGACTGCAATAAAGGCATTTCGCTCTACTCTTGTCAACTCTGGGATTTACTCATGGTTGTCCGGTATCTATAAGTAAAGCACCCCGGATTAGAGTGCACAGTAGTTATAAAGCCAGCGCTGTCACACCGCCATACCACTACAACAACAATAAATTATTTCACAGTAAGACAGTGAAAGGGATAAACATGGTCTTATCCATAAACACACCTACTTTACACGCCACGCAAGCAAAATTGATCATGCAACTCAGACGAGGTGTGTTTTTACGTTCCAACTAGACTTTAATCTGCTCCTGGCGCTGCAAACTGAACATATGACAATGTAATTACAGTATATGGTTCCAGTGAGACATGCAGCCACTGTCTCCTCTGCACGCTGGAGCTTCTAGCATCTGACTCCAGGACAGAAACCAATGACTCCAACATGGATAGCATCTAGTTTTGATGATTACGTATGCGGTCAGCAGTCTAATGGGAGAGCCTCTCTGCAGGTAATGGCTGGCCCGGTTACAAGTAACATTAGGTAGCTCCTTTCTCTTTCTGGCCTTTTCTTAGCTGGCCTCATGCTCCATTGCTCCCTAATTGGGTCAGGGGAGACAGAGTAGCCAGTCTCTGGTGCTTTAGAAGGCCCCTCAGAGATCTGAAAGTTTCATGAGTCCCCACCACCGGTGGGAATACAGCCACTGCCATTGTTATTAATAAATGGACCCATTTTGCAACCAAGGCAGTTTTTCCCCTCTACCTTTTCACTCTCCTCCGCTCTCACCCTCTCCATCAGGCTGAGTTTCTCTTGTGCATTAGTGGACAAATTGCAGGAGATGTAGCTATAGTCCTCAAAATGCCTGTCTGACATTCTCAAGTTACAGTTGTCCACATTGTCCTCGGGGCAAAGATATTTTCCAGTCCTTGCAGCTAACATTATCACCACTTGACAAAAGCTAGCCAGATCCAATAATTCACATACCAATATGAACTTGAGTTGGGCAAAGCTACCAGCACCATGAAAGTGAACAAAAATTCCACAACACGCATTCCTCAAGTCCAGTTGACCTTGAATGAGTTGGAACTTTTGGCAGCAGCATGACGTTTCAGTCTGGGATTATTGGCTCTATGTGTCTATGTCTGCAAATGAGCAATGAGTTGATCTGAGGTTATTGGGTATGGCATGCAGTGTTTGTGTTTCAGGTGGGTGTGAACAGCTTTACCGAGTTCTGTGATGATGGGGATGTTGGATCCGGTGGTGACAGAAGCCTGACGCACAAAGCCATGTACTGGACTGCTGTCTGGAGATGACCTGTCCATTCCAGGAGGCGTGAAACCTGAAACCACAGACAGAGTGAGATACTCAGCAAGTAATATAACAAGGCGGCATTAAAAGGACAGTTCACCCCCAAATCAAAAATACACATTTGTCCTCTTACTTGTAGTGCTATTTATCAGTCTAAATTGTTTTGGTGTGAGTTGCCAAGCTCTACAGCAGATATCTACCTTCTCTGGAATATAATGGAACCAGATGGCATTCACCTTGTTGTGCTCAAAGTGCCAAAATAATACAATTTAAACACTCAACAGCAATGTCTCTTTCCAGAAATTGTGTCCTGGCTGCTTAACATTATCCACAGACCTTGTTGTGAGCAGATTCCTGTAGGAACTACTTTCTTTCTACCAAACTACACCCGCCAATATTACCACGCAGAAGGAAGCCTCATGGACAAGAGACTCCTGCTTGACAGCCTAAGATGTAATGATTAATAATGTCTTCCCTCAGCTGAGCTGTAGGCTAACATTAGCTAATTCAGTGGTGTTGGTGAGTTAGCAATAGATGTGTGCTTCCCTCTGCGTGATACTACAGTTAGTGGATGTAGTTCAGTACAAAGAAAGTAGTTCCTATATGAACCTGCTCACAACAAGGTCTGTGGATTATCTGTAGTAACCTGGTTATAATTTCTGGAAAGAGACACTGCTGCTGAGTTTTTCCAACTGCATGTTTTTGGCACTACAAGCTGAGTGCCATCTAGTTCACTTTTATTTGAGAGAAGGCAGACATCTCTATGGCTGATATCGCCAAACCTCAAAAATTCACACCAAAACAATCTAGATGAAAAATGTGTATTTTTGATTTAAGGGTGGACTTTTCCTTTAAGAGATCTCCTTAGCCCTAAAAAGCCAAAGAGCAGTGATAACAGAAGCAGAGAAGGTGGAAAAAAAGGGTTTTAAGTTTTCAGGTTGGTCATAGACTGTATAACAAAAACAAAAGGGTGGTGATGCCTTTCTTTGCCATTTTAGACTGATTATTTTAACCCAAAATTAATTTCCATGGAGCCTATATTATACCTAAAAATGCAGATATTGCACTATGCCGTCTGGGAATGTGACAGTAACTACCTACACAATGTGCTCTTTCAGCTTTCCTGTCCATTTAACTGGTTTGTTAAAAATAAATAAATACATAAATAATTTTTTTTTATTTTTAATATTAAAATAAATAGAATTTAAATGCATCTCTGGTTTGCGGTTGATAATAATGTTATAATCAATAAGATGAATTAATTTACAGTCTAATAAATTTAAATCTTGTCATTCCCAATCAAATCAAAAGCTGAGATGGCAGTTAATGAGGTTGTGCTAAGCTAGTTAGCTTTAGCATCTTGTTTTTTTTCTCCATCATGATTGGATTTCGCTATTGCTTCATTTAGTTGTGACTGAATTACTGACATATCGCTTCATGAAAAATATTATTTCTTAAGGTAATATCTGGGGAAAAATCTTCAAATCAATATTAGATTTAGCTGTAGCTAAGGCTAGCTGTGGCTATCTAATGACCTAGCTTAAACTTGATGTAGTAAGGTAGAGTAGCTCTCTTGTTGTTTGGTATTGCTTTCCGTAAATCTGGCATGCTGTTTCTTAGAAATTGGCAGGACAGAATTATGAGTAAAAACAATTTTTAAAAAAAGTATAATTTTTGTGAGGCAGTACTATATAATGTAGTTTTTCTAGTAAAAATAAAACACAGTCCAAACAAAAACCTGCATGTCTCATACGGGCCGTACTGCAGATGTATCACAAACATGAGGATGTGACCTGGAATTCTGTATCAGTACCATTATACATAGTGCATGTCAGCTCACTCAGCATAAAGTTGTTGATGAGTGCTTTCTGTGTCATTCAAACGTGTGGATTGACAGAGAAAAAAAAAAAAAAAGGAAGAAGGACGAGAAGGCTAAGTGAACAAGGCACCTGCCTAAAAACTGCAATCCGGATACTGTGCTTTTAGGGGTCAGCTGAGACATATTTAGCATTCACATCCCTCCATCAACGGGCAGACATAAATTTTATATGTTGTTAATTTTGTTACAATAAAATTGGTGAAGTGGATCCTGAAAACCTTTTATCAGAAATGGCGTGGCGCGGGACCGTGAAATACAAGTGCAAGTGACAGGAGTATGAATTCACATGACTTCACATTTTTGCATTTCCTCAAAGTGACAAGTAAACACCTTAAATCTGTAATGCTATATGCATAATGCATCAACTGTGTTTTGACATCCATCATTTAGTGCTGACTATTGCAAAACGCCAGCTTATAGTGCCACCACCAAGGAAACATAATGCAGGGAATATATTCAGGTCACAAAGTTTTAAAAGGATTGCAAATTCTCTACGTATGTGAGAGTGTGTGTGCTTTCCCTGTCAAGAAACTCAATGAGCTGCTTACATTACAAAAGAGATCTTCCAGCCCTTTGCAACGGAAAAGACACCAAATAGTTTAGTACACGGCGGGAAGCACACACTGAACTGAAGCATGGGTAATCATAACTCTTGTTATACCAATTATTGAACTTGGAAATAGCAGAGGTTTGACACCGCGAGTCAACCAGGGAGCACGAGCTCAGACAGTGCAAACATCATTTTGTCGATGTCCATAAAGGATGACGTTTACTCCGCTGGAGAGTGACAGCAACTTTTTTTTTTGGATACGGCCTTTAAAACACTGCTCTTATTGTATCATAGTGAACATGAAGACAGTGCGGAGCTGTAGAGGAGCAGCTTCCGTTTTGCGCAGTGTGTACAGCAGAAAGTGAGTGTTGGTGAGAACAGCGATACACAAGGCCTGCTGCTGAGCGGCTTTCAAAACCTGTTAGGTTACAAACAGCTCAAGAGTTGCAATGTGAGCTGGTGAGCTCCAAACAGAGAGCTGTATGTCTTCGTAAGATGGAGCAAGAGTACTGCAAAACCAGAGGTGCTAAAACGTGTTTATCTCCCTGAACATAGTAACCTTCTAAAAATAAATCCATGCAAGAATGTATTTAATTATGAATTAAACCTCGAGACCTTGGGCGAAAAATTCTGACAACTGTGCTTCTTGAATCTTCTTAATTAAGGAAATATTGACTGTTTTATTCTAATTGGCTTTCATAATTTGTATATACTTGTAATGTTATGTTTAGGCAATTAACACATAATTTCCAAAAGTAAAGAAGCCAGAGTTTAAACACCAGCCTGATCACACACACACACACACACACAGTCCTCTTCTGGCTGACTGTTGCTACTATGAGGCTGAAACCGCGTCTGTTCTGCTACAATGTACAATAGACAAGTGAGATCTGGGTTACATACCCCCTTATCCCTGTAGCCCCCCGGGCACAGCTATGCTCTGTGGTTGACTACATGCTACAGAAGCCGTGAGAAGCTCTCCCCCAGGAAAGCGCATGTTTACTTATTCATTTGCACCTTCTTGTTTTAAATTCCACAGACAGTGTCTGAATGGGAGCATCGCTAGGAGGAAGGAATCCCCAAAGCAATACCTATGATACAATAGCGGTGTCTGGGAATGTGCGCGTGTTTCCTTGTGTATGCATGATTGCATGTCACTGTGGTGTGTGTGTTTTCTAAAGTGAAGTATTTATCACTGAAATGGGTGGTTGATGTAAGACCCAATTATTGATGACAATAGGCTCCATCCATCGACCCTGGGAGAGGATAGAGGCTAGTGGGCCTCCATATTGAGGTGGCTTTCTGTGAATACTGCTCCCCAGAGCGGCGTGCTCTAAGATTTACCCCCGCTTATTGTTCCTCGGTGGCACCGCTATCGACAGCACATCACTCACTCAAGGCTGGAGAAATAACAGCATTGGCATTCTCCTAAAACATGTGGAAGTGCTCTGCACTAAAAAATAATGGCCTCTTGGACCTTCAACTTTGATTTGTATTTACAACAGTCACTGTGGTGGCACTAAATAGTACTGAGCCCAAGGCATGTCATGCCTTTCGGGCTAATCATAAACTGAGGATTACCTGTTTGTGGATGTGTGTGGATAGATTGCATTGGCATGAATGTGTGCGCGCGCGTGTGTTATGTGGGCAAAGACGCGCGCATTCCGACACGAAGGTACGTGCGTGCATGTGTCGCTGTTTTGTTGTGACTAATGAGGAGCAGCTGAATTGGCCTGCCTGGTGATTTGTACTAGCTGCTTAATGATGATGAGGCCTGATGGGATGCCAGGTTCGTGTGTTTGTCTGCAAACATCAACAATCTGTTCCAGACGATCTGCCAGACACCAGATCAGGGGGAACAACATCAAATGACACAGTCATGTTGATTACATCATTAAAAAGTATTATCAAGGAGGTTTAGCAGCATGTTATTACCAGGGACAAGACTGAAATCATCAGAAAATTATGTGTAACAAACACTCTTCAAAGGCTTGATGAAGCAATCAACACAATGTTTTGTGTGCGGGCTTCTTCAGGAGTACAATAAAGTCCGTTTATACATGCCACTTACCACAAACTTACAGAGTATTTCAATTAGGAACACTTAGCAGACTCTGTGCTTGACAGACTACTACCATCCCTCCTGTGCGGCCTTCTCATTTCCCCCCCAATCTTTTCCTCCCTTCTTTTTCCATCTTTGACTGCTGCCTTTCCTCCCTGCCACAACCTGTCCCCTTTGGGCAGCAGTGCACATGGAGTGTAATAGGACGCTCCTTACCTTGGGAATTAGCCTGTAAGACCCCGATGCTGTCATCAAACTGCATAGATTTGATGTTGAGTGATGCCAAGATGCATTCCTTATCCTGTAGCGAGGCATCTTCGATATTGTTCTGATTGGCTGACAGTATTACGCACATGTCGCAGAGGTTGATGTTGACAGCCCTTAAATCTGCCCGACTTAATGGCGTACCCTTCAGGGTGAGAAGAACAGAGAGAAAGAGCAAGACAGAGAGAGAGAGAAAGCAAAACGCAGAGCACAGACAGACATAGGGGAGAGAAAAACAAATTTAAGAAGTGAGCGGAGTGGAGCTTTGGGAAATTAGTTAACAAGTATTCTTGTTTTGAGGCGATGACATTCCACTGATCTAACTGGGCATTGGAGAATCAGAGACATGGACTAATCTAAAGGCTAGCCTGCGCTGAGGGCTGTGTTTGGGATTCTCCTCTGATCATCAGTCAAGCCAGGCCTAACAAGCTCTAAGGCAGCAATGCACGCCATCTGTGATGGGCACTGCAGCTGCAACACACATAAACTCCATTTTGGATGTGCAGGATGTGTCACTGCTCTGGATGAGCGGGGCTGACTGCGCTCTCATGGAGTGATCATTCAATTGAGTAATGTGTGATCAAATCAAACTGACAATCCCTCTCAGGATTTCAATGCGCATGTAACTCAAAATGTCAATGCCTTGTTAGTTGAAAAGAGATTCTGGTTTAAATGCATCGCCCGCGGCGGGGGACTGGTACACTCACAGGTAAGATGGAGACCTTGGGGAAGTTGTGCAAAGTCTCCCACTCTCTTCTCAGGTAGTCCAGCGAGCCCACAAACACTATAGGCTTTAGCTCGTGGTAATGGAAGTTGCTGGCTCTTAAAGGCATCACCAAGTTTCGCAGCCCCACTAAAGCGGACGTGACATCCCCAAATATACAGACCACCACATGGCCGCTCAGTACTGTCATGGAGGCTTCGCTCCGGGTCTGCAGGGGACAGAGGAACACAGGGGAGGGGGAGAAGAGCAGAGAGAGGGATGAGGAGGAGTGCAGACAGAGAGGAGAGGAGAGAGATACACAGAGACAGACACAGAGAAAGAAATGAGTGCTGTTAACAAAAAGCCGGTTAATGTGCATGAAGTCACACTCTTGGTTTTAAGCATGTTTAACAGTCTCATATAAACTGTTATAAACTCATATTAAATAGTTTGTTAACCAAATATTTAGCTTAAATCTACATTTGATCCATAATGAGAGCAGTCTACTGACAGACCCTGCTATTTACACATATACAAAATTTTGGTTAACCACTATTCTGTTTATAAGCAGTTTATTGGATAATCCCAAATAGGAAGTTTACAAAACGAAAACACAACATGTGGCCTTTTTGTCAAAGGGCAGCTGATTCAACCACGCTGAAAAATGCAGTTTGTAAGATTTTAGGCACATACAGTATGTATGACTAGGACCCTGTCATAAATCAGAGAGGTATAAATAAACAAAGCTCCTCTATTGTATGACGCCCGTGTTGAAAAAGAACAATGCAGTGCCCTGCTTTCAAGATCTGTCGCCTGTCGCGGCGGCTTGATGTGCGTTCGATTGCGAGTTTGAGTGTACGTTAAGTAAACTAAACGCCACTATGATCCCAGCAGGTTTGAAACGAAAAGTGTATCTTTGTTTATTGGAGACATAAGGGAAAATGAAGACAGCGCTGCTGTAAATTTCTGGATACTCTGGGCGTAGCACCAAATTCTGGGCCCTGTGCGTAAGCAGTGTTTGGCTCGAGCTAAGTTTAAGGATAAATCTAAGTGCAAGGGTGGATTAAACCATTTTGCACCTTTTGCAAGGGGTGAGAGCAGCCTCGGAAAAATTTTTAAATATCAAATTCAGACTATCAACTGATTCATTCGGCCAATTTTAATTCAGATATGGCACTAATTACTTAGAAATAAAAATCTGAAAACAAAACCAAACGTTTCCTTTCCAGGCTTTTTAAGGGCCTTTCTCCCCCACTACAATGCCCCTGGCTGCCATATCTAGAACATTTTCGCCCACCATACTAGTACAGAAACATCCTCCACCCCTCGCTTCAACTAATTAAAGCTACAATTATGTTTAAACGTCAGCTATACAGGAGACTGCACCTTGTATTTTACATTTGATTTGGACAGGGTTAACCCTGCCCAAACAAACTGTGCACTAACATAAATGCTTACAAACTGCTGTGTAAAAACATCTGAGCAAACCCATGCGTGGAGTGTTGAAATGCTGTTCACAGATCCTTGGCGGATACATATAAAAAAAAAAAACAACAAACTCACCTTGAAACAACAGAGAGGCAGTGAGAGAAATTTCAATACATATTAGTATGTGATTGTGTTGCTACAATATTGAGGGGAAACTTTGGCCTCCGACCATACTTACTTTAACTTTTTTATTTTATATTCTGTTATATTTTAGAGGTTTTGCAGCTGCATTGTTGTTCCACTCACCAGGATGACTTTCTCGATGTCCTTTGATGGGCACCAGTGAAACATCCCTGTCGAGTCATACCTCTTCACGTTCATGTCCATGCTCTCGATTTGCTCATTTCCAGGAATTAGAAGGGGGTCGTGTCGACTGAGAAGACAGAGCAATTTATTTATGTTAGACCATTTTGTGAAATGACTGCAGCCTTGTGGATGAAGCGGTAACATGAAAGAGGATATGGACCACCTGGGTTTCTGGAGATCGACACTGTCTGTTCACACAACATATCACAAGTCCATGACGCTCTCAGAGTGTTAGACTTTCACAGCGTACTGTAGGCCCCATAGCTACCGTATCATTCCTCCATTCCTTCTTGTCCTTGATGTCAAGTCATCAGAAAACTCAAAGACCCTGGCGCTTGCAGTGGTGCAGAGAACAGCAAGACTTGAGTGCTACTGACTGAATGGCATGACAACACAAGGCCAATTACCAGCTTTTACCCTCTCTTCCAGCTCCTGACGCCATGCGGCGCAAATAGTAAAAGCTCCGACAGGCTCACACTTTAAATATTTCAGGAATTTGCCCAATCACATTTTGCTTTCCCAACTGATGGCCATTAATGTTTCAACAGCATGTCACAACCAAACAGGCTAATCCACAGCAGTGGGCTGCTGAGTTTTATCCGGTGTAACACTGACCATGAAAGGGCTCCTGTCAGTCCTGTTATCCCGCCTCTCTTGTTCTTGCATTTATCCTACAAGACGTGTTCTCGCAGTTCCTTTAGAGGCAATCCAGAAAATTTCATCCAAAACACTGAGTCAGGATAAACAGCCGAAATGTAGTGCTGCTCCTCAATAAACACTGCTTGTTTAACAGCAATGCAAATGTAATTTATTTACAGTTCAACCCAAATAATGAAATCACCGGTTAAAACAGCACCATACAGACTCCAAAAACAGGGAACTGCAGGGAGACAGACATTTGAGTAATATGGGAGAAAACATCTCAAGAATTTGACATACATCTCTCTCAGTATCACTCTCTCTATCCTCTATCAACACTGTCATTCACTGACAAGGCTTTGATGTTGCCTCTTCCTTCAGCCTGCATTTGGGTTGCATACCAACGCAGGAAAAGTAAAAGTAAAAAAAAAAAAAAGAAGAAGAAAAAAAAAAGCTGTCAATTAGCCACCCTCTCTCTCCACCTCTCTTCCCTCTATCAGTTAGTGCAGGTGATAATAACACTGACAGCATTTAGTGTTTTTACACTCAGCCTGAATCTTTCATCCAGAGCCGCGTGTTGCGCCAATCAACTCCACAGAGCCCCCGTCACTTCAATCTGCTCAGCTCTGCTCGCCTCCACACAGGGGCTGACTGGCGCATGCAGGCGGGCTGCCGCTCCAGCTCTCTCTGCCAAGACAGCTATCTTTCACAGAGCTGTCAGCGGTGTGACTGGCAGCCTGTCACAGGCTCCACACACCTCCTTCTCCCTCTGCCTTCTCCCTGCCTCGGGTTGAACCTACCACAAGACTCGGGGAGAGCAGACATGACGTCTGTGCCACAGTGCCACGCCCAAGGGATATCAGCTGCGGATGATGCCGTGACATCTTTCCGCGACTGGATGCGTGTCGTCAGTCATGACCCGTCAAAAAGGTTTGTGGGGATGGTGTTAATGCCATGGTGGCGGTGCGGCTCGTTAGCACGGTGACACGTCGGATTGGCAACTTGGAAATTAATAACACAGACATGCCGGGGATAGGTCAGCTGTGATGCAGAGCGTGATTAAATGTCACTGTTATAAAAACACAAATTAATTTCCAAATAAATCTAAAGACTATGTTATTTCTACCTCTTAATTTGTATAATTATTTGGAAAGTATATCCTTTTTTAGAAGTTTCCCCGCCAAAAATAAATGTCAAAACTGAATAAATTCACAGCTCGGATTGCAAAGCAAACATTTTCCCTGGGTGAGATACAGTATGCACTTTTATATAGGACAAATATTTCCCTTACAGCATGTCTCACTCCAGTGTCTCACCCTCTTTTCTTTCTTCCCCCCTCCCTCCCTCAGTATATATTTCAAACAGAGTTGAGTTATTCCAGTGTATCACTCTGCAGTCACAAGCTGGGGATGGGCGTGCTCCCCCAATCCCTCTCTGCCAGACTACGAAGGCAGCCTCTTGCTTTGAAAATTTTCCCCATCATGCAAACTGACAAAGGCATGCTTTTCAAAAGCCAACAGCCAATCTGTTGATCATTATTTATTTACAAAGGCCTTCAGGCTGCAAGTCCTGTAAAAACCATACTTGATACGTATGCTCGCTCTCTTGCTAGCTCTCTACTGTGTTTTCCCCCTCCTTGCTTGTAGAATAAAGTATCCCTAAGGCTACCTCAAACAATCACTTTTCATTGTGCATAAAATCCACCTTGTAAAGCACAACTGTTTAATATATATGGTGTTATATGTTGACGGGGGCAGCCGTGAAGGGGGGCTGTGGACTGTGATGGGTAATTTGATGTTTTGCTGAGGGCTAAGACTGGGAAAAAAAAAAATCTACACCTATAACAGAGGACCTGTCATCCCAGTACCCAAGAGCCAGCAGAATACAGAAGCACCCCTAAAGCAGAGAAAACTTTGACACCGCTTTGAAGCGTTTTCAAAACTGAGTAAATAACTCGCAAGAATTATTATCACTGTGAGATCAAAGCAGAGATGCATATATTACATGGCAAACAGGGACCATCTCCTAAGCAAAAAAGGAAGAGAAGAAAAGGTTTTGTGCTTTAAGTTAGGCAAACTAAACAGCCTTTTAAAACAAGCAGTTAGCTGGAAATGTGCCAATGTCTAGTTGTTTTTGTAGCAGTTTTCTCCCTCTGAGCAAGGGCATCCAAAAATGATGCTCTGTTGCAAACTAGACTGAAGGGTATGACTCTGTGTTGGGCTAATGGTTCGGCAAGTGTGAAGGCTTATTAAATGCTTGTTTTGTGGAGAACTGAGGGGGAGGCCGACAAGTATACTGGACAAAATCACATAGGCATGTCAGAGCAGTAGGAGGAACTCTGCCTAAGGGAAGCTAGCAGGACCAACATACAAAGAACTCCACTGGAATGTAAGGAAAATACACAACAGTGCAATAATGACCAAAAACAACATGTGAAAACAGATCAAAAAAGTACAAAACTATTTTATATTTGTTTGCTTTTTGGCAGGAATTTAACTATTTCTGTGTAACGGAATTTTCGCTTTAAGGAATTTCATTTAAAAAAAAACATGATTTAGAGTTATTTATTTTCAATTCAGATCCAGACGTTTCTACTGCAGTGCAGCTTCACTGCGTAAATACCAACAGTGACAAGTGTGTGTGACAAAAAACACACATTTCTCTCTTAAGATTTTCCCATTGTACACTCACAGAGATGACAACCGTAACACTTACTCTCATTAAGAGTAGGCCAGCGTAGCTATGAGTGTTCCTGTCCTGTTAGATCTTCCCCACCATGCCTTTATCCTGCCGTCCCAATCCGCACAGCTCGGCCTCCCTGTATTTTCCGCGCTGTCGTGATGCTAACCCCGCCTCGCAGCCAGAGGAGCACACAAACCTACCCCCTTTTATCCTTCAAAATCAATTAACAGCAATTTAATTCCACAGGACAGGATAAAAGGAAGGTAATATTTGAATTCATATTTGATTGTGATGATACATCTCACATATGGCCTTAAGTACCAGAAACAGTACTCACAGGGGTTCCCACAATAGAGGAGTAGCCTGAGGGCAAAGTAACCATGCAGGTCCCTCTGATTGGTTGCCGGTGTCATTAGTGCCAGCATTGTTTAAGGAGCACATGTGGACCAGACCGGAGGAGGTGACAGCTGGGACTTTAAAGCCAGAGGAGTTTTCAAACGGCTCCTCACAGCCGCTTTTCATGACAGAAATATTATTTCAGCTCTGTCATTAACAGCTGACAGCATGCCATCCTAAACAGCCAGAGCCTAACAGGGCACTTCTCCTCTCTCTTTCTCTCACAGAGTTTCTTACCTCCTTCTTCTGCCACCCCTAATTTGCCCCCTCCCATCCATCCAAACTCCCACCATCTCACCATCAGCAGCATCCGCCTCTGAAGTATCTCTCACACGCATCCCTCCATCCCGTCCTCCCTCCCTCTCTCCCTCTCTCCCTCTATCTGACTTCCTCTCACTCCCCCCATTTGAAGTGCTGGAAGGAGAATAAAATCAGCGTCTCTTACCTCATCATTTTGGGCGAGCAGTTGGGTGAGTTTCGCATCCCTCCGTTGCGCTGCTTTTTTTTGGGCGAGAGAGTTGACGGATGCTCGTCTTCGACTGCAAACACATGCACAGAGTGTCAGAATAGAGACAGATTGTTGGGAAAGTGTGCTGGACCTGACATGAAAACAAAACAAAAAAAAACCAAAAAAAATAGCCAACAATAAATCAATCATTGCAAACAAAAAAACTGAACAGAAGTAAAAGGAAAAATTATTAATTCAGTGTCAAATTGAGAAAAAATAGAGGAAGCATTAGTAACGGACAATGGTAAATCTGAGAAAGGCAGGAGTAAAAAAACCACGGAGAAAAAAACAACTTTACGACCTGAAAATGTTACGGAAAGCTCACATCCCAAAACCCCCATATTTTGGCTCTCCTAAGGTGCACTTTTACAGGGCCTTCGGTAATACTCTACTGCATCTGTTCAGTACACCCGCTAAAATGTGCAGATGGTTGGACCTCTAGCAGTCTGCATCAGAGTGACCATGCTTACCTACGCCATTAATTGCCATGTGATGGTACAGACTGTCATTGTCAGTGGGGCATGGGCAAAAGCAATGACAATGAGATAAATAAAGGTTATGGAGATGGATCTTGAGTGGGTAGTTTATTGATTTTTCTTTTAACAAAACCATCTGAACCCCACCCCATTATTCCACTTCTATCTAAAGCGCACAGTTTCTCTTCTACAGGTCTACCTCCATGCCAAGAGTACACTCAAGACAAATCACTACGGACAGGGCACGCTTACAGGGTATGAATTAGTGGACTATGAATAGCAGCTAATAAATACACATCATCCTCCAGTAGAAGAAGGTCAGGACTAGTCTTAAAAGTTCAACGAAAAACTTAATTATGAAAGATTTAATAGTCCATTTTTGACGTTTTGGTGTCGAGCGTTTGCAGGACGCTGAGCCATAGCCACAGTGCTTTGTTTCAAGATTATTTTGATCAGATTCGAGTTCAGCTTCCTGTCAACTTTGCTTTGCTGTGTTGAGAAATAGGAAAAAAAACAGCCTATTTTTCAAACTTTGCTTGAGTCCCAGTCAGACAGAGAGGACGAGAAAGAGCAGCCAGATTGAGGCCAGGCCCAGTCGTCTGAAGATTTCAGGCAAGCTAACAGTAGTCTGATCTTCACTACTGTCTGTGAGTTTCAAGAGCTTTCAGACAGGCACCCAGATACTCTTATCCACTCTGCACTCTCCCAGCGCAAATGCCAAGTGCACCGTCACTTCAAACCCGTGTTAGTCCTTTGGTTAGAAATCAATAACACAGCATGATATTAGTGCAAATCAATGTGCACGCTGCAAGCCGTGACTATTCCAAGCATGTGGAAATTCATTATTGTCTGAGCACCCGTCCTAGGCTGTCACCTAATTCTGCTAATAAAAGATAAGAAATATGACTTTGCCTTCTAATAAAATGTCATTCTCTGACATTTCCTTTATGCAATTGGGCATTCGGAATAGCTAATATCACAAGCACTTTCCACTTTACAAATAATTCTCTCTCTAATGTACTTTGAAAATACCACATCAGAAAATATGCATTCCTCGCCATATTGCTAGACAGACTCCTCCTGGTTTAAACTTAATTTATTGACAGTAAAAGCATAACACTTCTCATTTGCACCCACAGCAATAAAATTAAATGCTTTCCAGCCACTGGGTAATAAAAGCTTTTACAGTAAATGATTAAAAACTTAAGTTTCTATTTCAGCTCAGTATCCTCAGAGCTCACAACTCCTGCAACATTTCTGAAAATAAATAGTGACTCTTTAGTGTGTCAATTCTAAATTGACATGTTTTAGCACTCCTCAGTTTGGAAGTCACCCAGTAGCAGACAGTAGCAGCCACTGTACTCGCAGGCAAACCCGTGCAAAGCAGCAGGAGCAACAACAGCAGCAGAGTGAACCATCATGCAGCAAACAAGACAAAATGAAGGGACGGGACAGGCGGGGTTACTGACTGATGCATCCCGCTAAGGGGGCAACCTACAGTGCCTACTGTGACTGAGCAGCATGGCATTACTGGGGTGGTAGCGGTATTTCACCGGCAGACTGCGGGCCCGGTTCAGCCGACTCTCAGCCAGGGATCTGGCCGCCACGTCTCCTGGACCTGAGATACTGAGGCGCAGTTTCGAGGGGTCAGCCCCAGGCCCCGGCCCCATGGGGAGCAGGCTTCCTTTACGGTTATTAACAAGGGGGATGTTGAGTTTGCCCGGGTTGAACAGGGGCTCCTGGTTGGGGTGCAAGTTGTTGGGGAGGAATGCATTTGTGGTGATGGAGGTGGAGTTGCAGCCGGTGGTTTTAACTGAGCGGTTTTGAAAAGACGGTCTAACTTCATCCATTACTGTCAAACAATGGAGAATAAAACAGTGTGAGAAAGCCTGTATTAATGCTCAGGAATTAGTTGGCAATTAAACTATAGGTTAAATTGTGGAAAATTAATTAGTACCTCAATGCTATATTTGTTTTAAATTACATACTTCAGGGGAAATCTCCTAAAACAAAATTCAGAATTATACTATAGGATGTTTTGAAGCCAATAGGCAAAGAAGAGAGATATTCACTGGCTTGAAATATATGTCAGAATTAAAAGACTGTTAATTATTAAAAACATGTATAAGGATCAAACGCTTCTGTTTAAATGACTACAATTTTTTTCAATGTCAATTTTGATTTCTGAAAGCCAAAAATTCATGCTATGAAGCAGGGATCATTTATCATTTTCTCAAACTGCTGTTGAAACTCCAACATCTCTTATCTGCTTGGCACACGCCCTGACTGAAACATTCCCAGCGACATTTACTTTGCATTTGTGACAAA
>JAPZEB010000003.1:17282358-17294353 GCA_029783705.1 Chaetodon striatus | reverse complement strand
CTTTTCTTTTCTTATATCGTCAAAAACATATTTCTCATGGGGATAGTTGTGGTTTTACTTGTACTTTGAGACAATCTGTCCACGAGTTATCTGCCACCACCCAACTGCAAAACCAAAACTACTATCGTTTCTAATTTGGGCGGCCTGGCTCTTTAAGCTCATTGAAAAAATAGCAGATAAAAAGAATAGAAGCACCCGGGGACGGCGGGGAGAGAGAGGGAGAGAAACAAAAACAGAGACAGACAGAGGGCACAAAGCTCATTCCTGTGAATAAGAGATGTGATGTTGCCACGGTGATATGCCACTTGTGGGAATAACTGTGAATGCAATGTGCCAGAGAGACACATACAGCTGCAGCAAAGTAATAAAAGGGGATCACAAACCAAGACATCACTCAGTCTTCAGAGACTGGGATGGTCTGGCCCTTTTAGCCCCTCTGTCAGGGGGAGTTTTATGCTTTCATTACTTCATCTAAGTAGCCCCATTATGGAGCTCTCCCCTGCTTCTGGTTGCAGTAAATCTATCAATGGGATTATTTAAAAAAACACTTAAGTAAACAGAACAAACACATTATGTCATTTTCAGATAGGTTGAAGCTGTTTACCAGTCAAGGTATGTTTTTATTCATTAGTATGGATTTAACCTGAAGGGTAATTCGTCCCTACCTTCACTGTGACTGTGCCTGACCCTAACGTTAAGTGCAGCCATGTGCATATCGCATAATAACCACAATGAGCACACAAGCACTCATATAGCCTACAGTACATACGGTACACATTACTCATGCAGGCACTTGCTTTTGTGCATGCAGTCAAATACAGCTGGGTCCTGGCACTTTGCTGGCATGCGTCCTGGCACACAGGGTGTACTGATAAGAAATTAAGACTTCAAAATATGTTTCAATGCTGTCCAAGGAGAGGAGAGGAGAGGAGAGGGAGAAGGAAGTGAGCAAAGTCATACTGCTTCTGGTCCTTCTTTGATGCATTGAGGCTTTGAAGTCAATACTGATGCAATTTAGGGCCGGAGGCAGAGACAGACCTACAAACCATTTAATTAGCACCTTGCCATGGCTTCTAATATGAGAGAGCCTTGGTAACAAAGCCAAAAAAATATGTCTCGACTTCTCTGATTTACTCACAAGTAAGCTAGACTTTGTTAGATGATTAAACTCACAAGTATATTGAAACTGAGAGGAAAAAAATACACATTTCAGTCAAAGCTTAAATCTATATCCAGATCAATCCTCATATGAATTTTCCTCTTGCTTTTATTCCGTCTCATTCCCTCCGTATCTCACTTTCACCTGGCCTCTCATACAATAATCTCCCTCCCTCCCTTGCTTCCTGTGCCTCTTACATCACCTGCGATCGTCCCCTAATGATCTAATGGAAACTCTGAGCAGTAAGCGGCGGGCTGGTGGAGGTGATGTGTTTTGGGGACACTGCGTGGCCGTCCCATCCCAGGAAACAGAATCCCAGTGGGGGTAAACGGATCTGAAACCCGGCTTAGCAGATGGTCCCCACTGTGCTGACTCCTCTGATGAGCAATTAGAAGCGCAAACATGACACGAATGACAACAGCATATTCAGAACGAACCTGAGCCCATAGCTATGGCCGGGTCTGATACTGACACAGGAGTCATAGGACGGTCAAAAAAGATTGAAATATGAAGCATATAATACCGCAATGCCTACACACGGAAAGCTGGCACTCAATCATTCACCTTCTGAGGCTCTGCACAGCACAGTAGGGAGGTGTTTGCCATCAATATAAAACCTTATGTGACAGTTGCTTTTTGTTGCCTCTTAGGTCAGTTTCAGGAGGAGTAGAACCATATCATCTATCTTCCACCGCCGATGTTGCTGCAATGATAACCTGTCCACCCTATAAAGCAGAGGTAGGGATGCAGTCAGCCCCATCTCCAATGATCCTTTCACTCCCACACTATCTCTCTCTGTGTGACTCAGACCTGCTGATGTATAGATGGTGAGACAGACTGAGAAGAGGAGGCAGTTCCCGCTCCACAGAGCAATTGACATGCAGCATATAAAGCCTGCACCAAGAAAATGTTAATAATTTGATACTTCATCAGTCCCCTCTGGGAAATTCTCTTAATGCTCAGCCCACTCCAGGGAGCTCTGAGCACAAAGTGAGTTAGAGAGCAACACCTACGGTATAAAGCTGGGAGGTATTCGGTTTCTTCCCCCAGGAACCTCCAGGTTAATTTACCATCATTCAGTAGCAGATGCTGATTTATCGTTTGCAGGTACAAAGAAACCTCCAACTGAAATCGCAATTAGTCTTCCCTTCTTGCAGTCAAAAATCACGTAGAGGAGGAAAAAAAGGTATTCTGGGATATGTTGGAAATGCTCCTTAAGGGTTCATCATGCCTCTAAGTTGAGCTGGTATATGAACTTGACTGACAGCTAAGCAAATAAGGGCGCTGAGGCACAATGTGAAGCTTGTTTACAAGCCATGGACAGACAGCATTTGTTTGTAGTTAATGTGGAATAAGGACGACTTGATTTAACATTTGCAGGTTCATTGTTATGATGTTCAATGTGCTGCAGGATCTAGCTAATTAGCTATCAAGACATTAGAGGTGCACTTCCCAAGGGCGGATGTTAGCTCATTCAACATGCCAAGGTGGAGGGCAAGATGTGTTTGTAGACAAGGAGACATTGGTGGAAACCTTATTATTTAGACCTGGAGGCTACTGTCAGACTTTTGTTTTCAAGACAAGGATGCACTGCTCCATGTAATTATCTCTCCACCCATCCACCTGATCCATTGATACTTTCCCAGGTTTTCAGGTATCCAAGTTCTCCACCAAACTCTCACTCCCATCTCTTCAAACACTGACGCTTGTTCAGGGGCCCTCCAAGTCGAAGTGTAACACTCTAGGTACCCCACCAGCGTCAGTTTTGAATGCTCAGAAACAGTGTGTGTGTCATGCATTGTGTCTTTTCAAAATAAACTTACAACCTGGGTAGAAAAACTTCATGTATAGGTTTACTTCATTAGGTTTATAGAAATAAAAATAGAATAGAAAGCCTTTATTGTCAGTGAACAAAGAATATACAATGAGATTAGGAGGGCTACATCTGATCAGGTGCAAAGTAGCCAATAAAACAAGCAATTAAAAAAAGAATAGACAACATAATCATCCCTAAAATCTAAAATAAATACTATAAAATCAAGCTGTTATACATGTAAAATAATAAATTGAGTATTGGGGGTGCCCACTAGTGCATCTGGTAGAGCAGGTGCCCCATGCACAAAGGCTGTGTCCTTAGCTGCAGTGGCTGCGGGTTCAATTCCAACCCCTTGCTGCATGTCATCCCCACTCTCTCTGCCCCCTCCATGCTATATCCGTCCTATCAAATGAAGGCAAAAGAGCCCCAAAAATATCTTTAAATGGAGTTTGGCACTTAGTAGTGGACTGCACTTGAAACATAATTGGCCTAAAATAAGTACATCTGTTACTAACATAATGTAACATAACTGGATATACATAACATATGTCACATAACATGTCACTAGCGTAGCCTGCTACACATACTAGCATGTTATTATCAAAATAACTCGATTGACTTTTGGTTTTACACAAGAAACAAACAGCAGTCTCCTGGGTGAAAGTTCAGACTTTGTTTGACCCATCCATCTCCCCTGACGCCTTCCCTATGCAGACTTTCTTTCTCTTTGTGCTATGGCAGTTGCTTGGAGCATTAAAAATTGCCGCCACTTCAGGTTGCCTCAGTGTGTCAGCATCTGATGCCTAGGGCCACTGAGCAAGCATCAGTTGGGAGTGAGACCAGGTTGAGTTCTCGTTTACATGACAATTAAGAAATGCGCTTACTGGAGAAAGCCAACTGCAACCTGGTTATTACTTAAGTGCAAGAAAACACACTGAATGTAACTGTAAGCCGATGACAAAATGGTGCTCTACAAAGGCAACATATGACATGCAAACGACTTCTCTTCACTGACAAATAAGGTATAAAACAGAGGTTGTTTTGTAATTTTTGCTCTACAGTATTGCACCTCTGCATCAGAAGGAAAATAAAAGAAAACCCTTGTTTAATCAGCAGGACTGCAACCAAAGGAATTGTTATTCTTTGCTAATCTTGGTAATGTCCTCTGTCCTGAATCCTATTTTTGGAAGGCTTTAAGAAATGTGTCTGGCAGTGGCAGCGGTGTTAGATGCGGTTGGATCAATGTGATGCTGCAAGTTCTGATCCATTAGGTGTGCGTCATCCCAGAGGCACTGAGTCACTCAGCACTCCTCCCCGAGACCATACCAGGCAGCCATGACAAAAATGAGACAGGGAGAGCGCTGTCTTGGAGGTGACAGGGGGCTCCAAATGACAAACATGAGAACGTCTGCATCCTCCGTGACTGCCTACTTAGGTCCCTCTCTGTCTGCACGCAATTTTCTGCCTGTCCGTTTGCCTATTTGCCTGTCAACTGTTTGCTGGGTGACTATGTGCCTCTAACTGTCTGTCACTCTGTCTGTCTGTCCGTCTGTCTGTCTCTTGCCTGCAGTCTAATGTGACTCTAAATGTAATCTCATTTCTGACTACCCTGTCACTCCTCAGCCTGAGGTTTCAGCAGAGCATAAATAATCATATTGTAAAAGTAAACAGAATATCATTACTGCAGTCACTTGCTGAGATTCAAGGAGGCAATATTTTAATTATCTAATAGCATGGACAACTTGTTTTTTAAGCGACAGCAGGTTTATTATAATCGGCTAAGTGATTCTGAATTTCCTTACGACACAGTCCAAGAGCAATAAAGCCAAACAAACAATAACCATGAATTACAATTATTGAACTTTTAACTTCATCATTTTAGATCCAAGGGCATGATTTGATTTGTGAGTATTTTTAGAATGAATGCACCGAGTCGTTTCTCTGTGCCCACACTAAAGGAAACAAATGAATATGCACTGTCGCCACAGTGTCTCAGACACATTGCCTTGTAAGTCACAGGTGACTTTGATCTAATAAGGAGAAGGCCGGGTAGCCAGCTAAGTGAAACATCACTCCTGTGTCTGCTCCCTTGACCTTTTCCTCTGCAGAACAGTCTGAGGGAGGGTGGGACAGACAAGGGCACCGGGGCTGCGGCGAGAGAAGATGGGTGTAGGTCATGGGCTCTTTAGCGCCAGAGGCCCAGGTGGCAAATGGAGGGCTTAATAGATGGGGGGAAAGGAAGAACAAGCAATGATGAGTCATCCCGCAGAACGACTCAGAGTTATGACAGGCCCAAAGCGAGGCTGCGGGGAAAATCATTCATAACGACAAATTAAGACCAACCACCTCACAGTTGTAAAACTCTCCCTAGTGTGC
The DNA here is from genome assembly GCA_029783705.1 of Chaetodon striatus. Taxonomy (NCBI): domain Eukaryota; kingdom Metazoa; phylum Chordata; class Actinopteri; order Chaetodontiformes; family Chaetodontidae; genus Chaetodon; species Chaetodon striatus. The sequence goes on along the minus strand of JAPZEB010000003.1, from coordinate 17,289,002 downwards.
TGCAAATTCAAAAGCAGTGAGATGAAGATCGATTAAATGGAACAAATAAAGAAATTCAACTATACCTACCATAAAGTGTGAATGGTGTTATCCATGAGGTGACACAAACTTCATTTTTTAGCCCTGATGCATATTTCAAATACAATTTGCTAGGGCTGGGCAATTAATAGAAAATTAATAGAAACATTCAGAACCTCTAACCAACGTAATCTTGCCCATGTCTGTAATTTCAGTCTTTTTTAAAATTCTGTTATTAATTTCCCCACTGCTTGTGTTCATGTACTGCTCACTTAAAAACGTACTACTGCGTGTGTAGTCACGTGACAACTCCCCGTCTAGTCTGCGCACTGGAAGCAACATGGAGGAGGATTTTAGTCGTTTCTGTCGTTTGGACACATTTTGGTTTATGTTAAGACAACGCCAAACAGAAAGAAATGCAAAGTAAACCGTTTCAGTGACCAAAGGTAACACCACCAATCTGTTTCAGCACCTGGAGCACAATCACGTTACCGAATATGAACGGTGCATGGCTCAAATAAAGGAGGAGACTGACAAGCACCCGGCAACAAGTCCCTCTCGATAACACAAGCATTTACAAGGCTGCACAATATGAAAAAGATTCAGGAAAACAGTTTATCTGTGTGTGTTTCCTTCAATTATTTTATAATCACAAAGATAAGATATGCACTTTTTAATTAGAAAAAATATCCCAGCTTTAATGGTTGATAATATTTACAGCACAGATCTTGTCAGTGAACGATGAGGGCACAAAACAAAAGCAAAATAATCATCAACTAATCCTCATCGAGGTAAAATGTTCAATAATTATGATATTGATTTGAGGTCATATCGTCCTGCCCTGCAATTTACTGAAATGTTTATCTGGTTAAAGGGATACTTGCCAATTTTTAACCAGCTTTGCATCATAACAATGTTTGTTATATGTGTAAATTAAGTGTAACTTCACTCCATCTTGCCAGCGCCCAGATCTCTCTGCTCTTTTAAACAAAATGTGCAATTTTTGAGCAAGAGAGAAGAGCCCAATAGCCAACAAAAATTCACCAGATGAAGCAAAACGCAACAGCCGGTGGATTTTGCTGGCTCTTGGGCTGTTGCTAGAACATTTTTGAACATTTCTGACTGCCCGCCACCACCATAGACACAAAGAGTATAGAAGCTGAGCTGAGAGAGAAAGCCGCCCCTCTTTCTCTCAAACTCAGACCAAACTCTTATCAAACAGTAAGACTAGGCAGTGCTGATCAAATATAAACCATCATTCTGTTACTGCATTGCCTATGTCTCACCTAAAATGTTTTCAGAATCATATTTTAGTGCACTGTTTAGCTGCAGTATGAGAATTTGTGAACAAGAAGTGGGTTTCCTGTATTATGAAAACGTAGGCTGAAAAAAAGAGATTAAACAGTAAAACTAAGCAGCGCTGATCAAATATAAACCAAGACTCTGTTACCACTTGGCTATTTTTCACCTAAAATTTTTCAGAAACATATTTCAGCTGAGCGTTTAACTGTAATATAGCAGTGTAAACTTGTCACCTTCCAGAAAAATTGCTGATTTGAACCCACAACAGGTCATTTGTGTGACTAGTGTAGATTCATTGAGTTTTAGAAATGGAGGGGTCGGGGGTCTACGAGGACAAAGTATGGGGTCATTGAGGTAAATTACATCAGGGTGATGAAATAAGCCTACTTTGCTACAAAATCTCACCACTACAACATAAACATGTTGACCATGTTTGTTTTGCATCTGCTCTGCATGCTTCACGGCGGCACGCAACCTTAACCGTCAATTATTGCATCGCAGTTCTCTGATTGACACTCGCTGTCCACAGGCAACCACACTCCAAACAATTTATATCCAAATTTAAATCCACACTACACAGTTTATTTGATTTATAATCTCTTTAAAGTATCTTCATTTACTTTTGGCCGTACACTGTTTAAGTGGAGTGCACACATTTTCACATGGTAGGGTTAGAATGAGTCATTTTCTGTTATATTAATCATTTTTGTCCTTCTTTGTTTGAGTTACCGTGCTGGTGGGAGGTCTCTTCCTGGAGAAGCAAAAGGCGTGAACAAGGGCAGAGAGCTGCTAAATCCTGTGGCCATCTCATCAAGTAAAACCATCTACTGCTATGTCAGAGGGGGTGTTACAGTAGTTTTTTCCTTTGTATTAGTTCTGGTTAAACATCCATTTTGTTTTCCTGTTTTTGTGTTAGATGGTTAGGCCATGTTCCCTCATGGTTCACTCTGTCAGGTTAATTTGTTCAGTTAACACCTGGTTTTGTTGCCGTTATTTTGAGTATTGTTCTATTTTGTTGACCTCTTTTATAGGCCTAGTTATTAAGTTCTTGGTTTGTATTGTTTTTACATTTTGGGGGAAAATAAAAACCCTATTTTTTCGAACAAACTCCTGTTTTCCTCCTTGCCTCACTGCTTGGTCCCTGACATATGTACTTAGAGCACGATGTAGAAGTACTCATGGTGCAGCAAAATGGTCTCCATCGGTGTTTTCCTATTCTATCTGATGTTTTCAGATTAACAGGCTGTTTCTGCTGCATTGATGTGTATGTTGCATTTTACTGCTGTAGATGTGTAAGGTCTTGTTCATTTTAACTCATTTAAATCCAGTTGGGTAGTTTAATCTAAGACAATGCATCATATTCTATAAGATCATCATATGTTTGTAGCGTGGCTACCCTGAGAGGACTGCGTATCTCTAAAAAGTCAGAAAAACAGCCCTGCTTTCAGCTTTGTGACGAAGCATTTTCCAGCTGATCCAAGAGAGTTTTTAAAGAGTTTATTTAGCTTAAGACACCCCCAGCACCCCTGGTAGAGTAGCTTGTGTTTTCTCGGTTTTCTCTGGTCATACAGCACCAATTTCAAATGTATTTGAATCTTTTTACTGCATAGACTACCACGTTTTATGAAGAGACCACCTCTCCAGCAGTGAAAGACTTCTGTAAGGAACTCTGGCTGTAGCTGTTGTTGTTTCACACACTCTGCACCCTTCTTCTACTCTTACGTGACAGAATTTGCAACGGAATATTTTCTGGATAATATAATACCGTACGCTGTGCCTGTATTTATATATGCATGCTCAGATGTGCAGCACTATGTCTGCTTGCTAAGTGAGAAAGCAGTGTGTGAATTTCTACCAGCTGAAACGATGCGGCTCGATGGCAAGGCTCCCTGTTGCTCTTCTTTCCTCTTATGACACCCTGCTTTCCCTCTCATCCCCTCCTCCTCCGCCTCCCTCTTCACTCCTCCACCACTCAGTACACGACTTATGTTTCTTATGTGGCGGCAGCCCAGAAAAACCAAGCCAGCAGGGCTGCCTTCACACAGCTGACGCGTGGCCGTGGTATGAGAATACATTCTGCACCATAACTAAAGCCAGTGACATGTCGCACTAAATCAGCGACTGAAACCAATAAAAAACATATAAACACACACTTATCTTACATGAAGTGGACAGAAATATAACCTCATATTTGTCTTACACCTATAATATCTCAGAAAAAGTATCACATAGCACAGCATTGCTTTAAGCTAATTGCCAACTTACTGTAATCATGATACTGTGCTTGCAGTGGCAATGATAGCATGCTGACATTTAGCAGGTATAATGTTTACCGTGCTCCCCATTTTAGCTTAACATATCAGCATGGTAACATCGCCAATTAGCACTTGACACAATGTACAGCCAAGGCTGATGGCAATGTCATTAGTTTTTGACGCTAGAGGAGGAGTCGGGGGATCATCAAAGTTATCACAGTTCTTCCTATAGAATGTCTAAGTGCACTGACTGGATGACATAGTGGTGTACCAGCCCAAAAAGCGACAGACCTGCATTGCTATCTCTGAAGCCATGTCGCAAAGGTGGCTAAAAACCAAACCCTGACTAAATCATTGCCAAGAAATATTTTTACAGAGGGCCACACCCACCGCTGACTCATTGTAACAAACCTCTCGTCGTCCTGATTTAATACTTTTATTTTATGTTTGAAAAAAAGAAGTCACTTGTGCTTTCGATGTAAAATATTTTGCCAATGCGTTATCCTCAGACTGCTTCGTTGTTGTGGGTTATTGTTGCTGCATGCATGTGTAGTCCTGTGTTTCAGAGACTTTGGCTGGCACCACACCCATCTCCCTCCTCCTGCTCCCTCCATCTCACTCTCTCTGCTGCAGTGCTTGTCCCCCGTGGTCCCTCCAGCATAAACAGCTATTCATCACCGTTCAGAGGATTTAAGTCAATGCCAATTGGATTGCAATCGACTGAACTGATAAATTACGGCAAATGACGAAATGAATAAGCTGCGCAGCTAGCTAAGCTCAACAACTGGGAGAGATGGGAGGGAGGCGAGGAGACAGCTCGGAGGTTTCAGAGGGCGCAGAGTTGGAGTTGAGGGAATAGGAGCGAACTGGCTCAGAAATTGAGTTTTATTCTGAAAGAACACACTGCTGGAGCAAAGTGTCATGTCACCAAACGCCGAACACAAAGGAGAAAAATTGATAGATTTGTCCGTGTCCACTGTTATTAATTTACAGAGGAATTGGGCTGTGAGGAGAGTGTGACGATTCCTGGAGAGAGATGGTCTCTGCGGCTATTGATTGTTCATATCTCATGTCAACATGACAGGCGCTTTCTTAGACAGATACTTTTGACAGACACTGTGGGAATTGAGTGTGTTTGTGTGCACGTATGTGCCAACATCCATCCACAATAGAGCTGGGTAATAATTTAGCATAGTTATTTTTTATTACCGACGTTCAGCAGAATCAGATCATGAAAGTTTGATCATATGATGTTGCTGTTTACAAATGAGTTTGGTGTCATGTATTACATAACAGTAGAACATAGCTCATTGTTTTGAACACAGGTTTGATAATTAATATGCTTCTGCATATTTGGCTATATACTGATATATTAAAATATAATTATTAATATTGTTAAAGTGTTTTCACCCGTATCACTCAGCCCTAGTTCAGGGCGTACTTGCATATGTGTCTGTGTGTGTGGGGGTGGATGTGTTTGTTGTACAGATTCCTCATTCATCAGCAACACATAGTGCTCCCCATGGATGGATAAAACACCGTGTAGTAAGATCCTTACTCTTACATTATGCAATATAATGGGTAAGATACTTTATGCTACTGAATGCATACCAGGAGACTTAGCCCCTCTTACACATGCAGTATATTCTTGAAAGGTTCAGGAACAGCTCCTGCAGGGGTTGGTGTGTGGATGGGAGCAGGGATCGATATTCAGGGAAATTTGTGCTGCCGACTTCCCACCTAAAGACCAAGTTACATTTAATGTCAGTATGGCTGTGTTGTGAATGAAAGCAATAATATTGCAGGGACAAGCAAAGGGCTATCATGTCCATCTGAAGAAAGATGCTGTCACATGAGCGAGCGAATCATCACAAGACTTTGATGATATGTCGGAATCTGCAACTTACTTGCAGTAAATGTTACCCACAAACTTGTTGCATATTAAATATGCTACAGGAACATTGGCACAGGACAAAAACAGCTCCTTGCCCGCCATGTTTCCAAAACAATAAGAGACATCTTCCGCCACTTACACACACATCCCGCCATGCCCCATCTTCTTCTGTTGTTTTATGTCGGTTGGCATCCATTAGAGTTGCATTATCACCATCTACTGGACTGTCTCCTACCCCCTCTCATTCTTGGCATTGCCATGTCGTGTATTAAAAGCATAGACACCATTTAAAAATAATGGACATAGTCAATGTGACGTCACCCACTGGTTTGTGGACCCCCATTTTGAAGCCTTGGGTTTTGCATTTTGACTTTGTCAGCAGTGACCATATTTGGATGAGGGACGGGGCTAACCCTAATGCTAGCTGCTAGCTTAGTTAGCCCGATGCATTATAGTATATGGCTAACTGTGATGCTAAACCTAGTGCTAAACATGCTTAAGACCATGAAAATGTACTTCCTGGAAAAACTGCATATCAGACTTTGTAGAGGGTCTTTACGTACAACTACATGTTAAACAAGACGACCAAAATGTTGCAGTTTCGTGAACTGAAAACACACTGAAATAGCAACAGGTATGGCTACACCTATACTCTGTGAATCTGGCGACTTGTCAACAGATGGCACCCAACTGTCACTAAAAATGGCCACGCCTTTATTTATGCTTAAGTTTACAGCTTATTAACATTTAAACTAGCGAGTTATATAAAAATTCACTCCCTGCATAGTTGTCATTAACAGGGAAATTAGCTATAGAGACCAAAACATTGAATTTCCCCTTGCGGGATTAATAAAGTGAATACAATTTTTTTTTAAATAATAATAAAATAAAATTAAAAAAAAAAAAAAAAGTTTTTGTACTGCAAAAAGTACTCTTTCATGTGGGTGGGGTTGTTGTCACTCACTGCTCCATCCAGCTCTATTTCCTGTTCACTGGTGACACAGATGGATGTCTGCACCTCATTTATTGTCCACAGAACAAGGTTGCATGCAGACATTTTCAGAACAAAATAAAAAAAAGACTGCAATGAGAGTCTCTCTCCATGGGATATTTAAAAATAGTTCGTGCATTTAGTCCTTCTCAGGCAAGCTCAGGGGTTTAGTGTTGCTGGAGCC
>JAPZEB010000003.1:17255226-17274476 GCA_029783705.1 Chaetodon striatus | reverse complement strand
AAGCGCTGTGCTTGACCTATTGATCCACAACGACTTCCTCTCTGCATGGACTTTGTTGCTCTTTATACTACGTCACCTGACTTTCTGACAGAATGCCTGAATCTCAGAAAATGTTTCTCATCATTTTTGTAGCTTTTTCGCACGAATTTGAAAACTTCAAACTCAGAAAGTTTTCTTCTCTGAATATTACCCCCTCCCTCGGCTCAGTTTTATTTGTTTATCACCTCCAGTGGCCCTAATATGCCTGCATATACATCAGCCCCTAATGTAAAACAATATCCTGTTAAGTGTATGGCTAAAGGCTCATGCATGTGCACTTTCATGACAAGCTACAACCTCTGAGGGCAGAAACAAAGGACTGCAACTGCAGCCATCACGCTATGATGGCATCCATCTGCTATATGCTGTATATGTGTGTTTGAATAAGTTTGAGTACGTGTGTGTGTTAGAGAATGACAGAACAGTACATGTGGCCATTCTTTTCATTATGCACATATGGCTCTTTAAATTAATTGTTCCACAGGGTTGAGATTAAAACCGTTGTTCTCATGCAGGCCTCTCGACGTTCCTTCTAGCGTCCGACCGAGTGAGCAGAGTTGCATGGCAGTTCATTGACATGCTTTGCTTGGCACAGTCGCCGCATGCAGCTGTTCCTCTCCAGCCATTCACTCACTCCTGATCTGACACAAGCAGGCACTCAGCTTCCCTTTCCTTCTGGCAGAAAAGGGAATGAGTAGATTTCCCTGTGTTTTACAGCCTTTGAGGCAACAAAACCCTACAATTAAAAGCACAAAGAAGCGGAGTAAAGGTTCGTATACGTCACTGTCAGCTTTATAAAACCACAGGGTTAGACCCAGCAAATGGCGTCCACAGAGAATCCCTGGAATTGCAATAACTTTCAAGCCTCTTGATGGTGGCCCATTGCTCCGTTTCCAAGGAGGCAGGCTCGTATTACAGCAGGGCACACATGCAGCACTTGGAACGCATTTTACAATGTCCCTCCTCGCAGTGACATCCGACAAGTAGCCATCAAAGCAGATTATGCGCCATGTCAACAAAGTGAAATTTGTTTCCCGGTACTGTACATGTCACATCGCCACGGTTTGTCTGGATGACCCCCATAACATCCAAAAACGATGACGTACATAAAAAAAGGATTTGTGTTTACAGTGAGTTTGTTTTTGTTACACAAGATATATTTCGTTCCAGGAAGAGCACGCAACCAAAGGCCAAGCAGCTACTGGGGTGACTGTACGTGCCCACATGCAACACAAAAACAAACCAGAGTGCAACTTGAGTATTTCTGCAGGGCTAAAGAGCAGTGCTATTACAGATGAGCCCAAGAGAGTGCTCTGTCCATTTCAAGAGGATTGTCTGGTCAAATTGGATTACATTTCATAATGATATGGCATGGACACAGCTGCCATTTTCCTAATTTGATTCCTACCCCATAACAATGCCAATAAACTGGCCCTAAAAAAGCCTGACTTAGTCATAAGATCATTATCTGCTCCTGCCGTTGGGCCTCTCAGTACCGCCGTAGATAATTCACTTACTTATGCTTTATGTACTCATTAAATAGCTTAGTGTTAGGAGACTCCCAAACTTTTACAGTACCTACCATGAGTGTGATTTAAAGCATTTGATTTTATCTTTGAAATCAGTGCCCGACTATAAATGGCTGCTGCCATTAACAGGAGGCAGACTGATCTGGTGTGTATAGAACACAAACCCATTAACCCCCATACGGATACTGGGAAAAGTGACAATTAAAAAACATAAATAGTGGACGAGGAAGATATGAATCTAAAAAGTTATTAGCCTGATGCAGATGTAGAGTGGTGAAAAAGTTTAGTGCTGTGTTCACTCTGATGGATGTTAATCATCTTCCACTCACACAGGATGTAGACTGCATGTATGAGCCTGCCATTGGTCGCCTATTTTAGACGTAATTTCCCTCCCCTTCCACTTCCTGTCTGTTACCATTTTCAAAATCCCTGTCATTAAGTGAAACTAGTGTTGCATACAGTACCTAGACCTACGTCAACACTGTGTTTTAATGCTGTGCTGAGTCATGTGATATCCGAGGTGATGCTCTTGGCACTGCTGGCCTTTTTGGAAATATATTTTTTTGTGAATGTATTGTATTCCTGTGGTGTAATTTTGCACTGGGTTTGCAGTGTGTTGTACTAGGTTTCTGTATAGCTACATGTGTTATCATATGATCTACTGGGCGCCACCATTGGTTGTATATATAGAGGTGTGTCTCTACATTGTTCATGTCTGATGAAGGGCTGGTGCCTGAAATGTCACTTATGGTGATATGATTACAATTTCCAAAAGGAGCAGTTTCTGGTGTGTGAACCTGTTTTTGTATTTTATTGCTGTGCACGAAATTCAGAGTGAGCAACCTACACACTTTATGTTTAATGTGGCATTTACTTTTGCCGGGATTTAGCCATTTTAATAGCCAGTGCTTGCCTTCCCAGGTGCAAATGTTCAACCAAAACAAGTTTACTCCTGACACAATTTTGCAGTGGCAACTGACCTTTCTCTAGCGCTGGCTCATTGCAAAACAGGTCTGGCTATACAAGGCTACTTCCGCTTCAACAATTTGGGTTCAGTTGCTACCTTAAACTTACCTTAAAGTACTGTGACTACAATTTTTTTTTTTTTTATATCCAGCTCTGGCCGAGTTATTTTTGTAGTCTATCTTTAATTTACTTTAAAATAACTACATTTATTTCTATTGTAATCCAATACGTTCTGTTCCTAAGTCATCAAATACAGACACTTTCTCCTGGTGTCTTCATCATAGGGTCATCAATATCAGCCCATATTGGCTTTAAAATGAACAGAATCAGAATCGGACAACATGCATTCTGTTATTTTGTACAATGAATATTACATAGATTGAAAAGTATTGTATTTCATGTCTCCGTCTGCTGGTGGGCCATCACAATAAGAGGATGCATACATAATATGATAGTGATTCCACTACAGAAGAGACCTGATGATCACTGAAATTAGGCGGGATATATCATTATCGGTTACCAGCCGAATAAGAGGCTATATATCAGCATGTCGAATATTGGCAAAAAATCCAATATCATGCATCCGGACATCATGAGACACGTGTGTGAAACTCATGTAATGTGGTAAAAGCTGTCAAACGGTCACAGTTAAGTTTAAGCAACAAAACTACGTGGTTCAGTTTACAAAAAATGTTTTGATTCAAAATAACTGCATAATATGCTACACTGGTTGCTCTGAGCGTCAAATGCTGATGCGGATGGGTTGACATTGGAGTTAATTGAAAGCCCAGTGCGTCTCATGGAGACACCAACGTTGTCTTCAGCGCTGGTATCACATGCCAATGGGCATGCCAAAGGGTTGGTATTTGATGACCTGGGAATGAGAATGGGCTGCTTAACCCTAATTTTAATTTATTTCCAAGCCACAACTACTCAATTTTCTCGTTATATAAGAAAGATTTTGAGTATTTTTCTCATATCAACATTGCCACATGATCCAGTTTGTGCTAAAACACTATGTAAATAACCATAAACATTTCAGTGTTCAAGCTCAAACCATAAACCTTTCATGAGCTCCTGTTGCCTGAAAGCTAGACGATATGCTAAGCTGTGAATAGTTAAATGTGTGTTTAACTGTATACGCAGGCCACATGACTAAGAGTCTGTCGTCTCTTTAACTCCCATCCACCCACCACCCCTCGTCCACACTTCTTCAGTACTCTCTTGACTACGTAGCCAGCATGCGTCTCGCCTGTCACATGCTGCAAATACTCAGCAAAGTGTGTATGCATGCGGGTCACAGTACACAGGGATGTCTAAGGTTACACTCTGATTGGCTGTGTGCCTGCTCGATAGCACTCCAGGCATGTCGTGGTGGCGTAGTATGTGCTAGTCCGTGCTGAGCAGTTACTTCTTAGCCAGGGGGCCCCACCAACTTCACACTCCACACACGTATGCCGAAGCAGGAACACACCACATCACACTAGAACTACTGTATGTCACGAAAGTCATGTCTCACATTAGCAGTACCTGTTCCAAGCTCTCCTTGCTACTGTTTCCGTCAAATTACGCCTTCAGACATTAAGACCTGTCACAACAACTTTGTGGTAAATACTGCTAACTGACAGGTTTGCTGGTGCTACATCACATCATGGAAACACCAAACAACGTCTTCATGAATTAGCTTTTTAAAAGGCCGACGACAGCATCGTTTAGATTTCAAGACATGAAGAGGATTTCATTAAAATGTGCACTCTGTGTCCTCCACAGACGCTAGGTTAAAACAGGAAAAGCAATTCTCACTGGTACACCCCCGAACATGGAGGCTATAAGAGCACATTGAGCAGCAGTAATGTTTTACTGTGTGTGCGTGTGGCGGAGGGGAACACATGAATAATGGATGCAGTCACAAACTGATGGTTGGGCAGATCGGAAGAGACAATGTAAACAAGGAATTGCTTCTAGTTCATTTGAGTGGCCGGCGGTAGGCCTGAGCCGAGGGAGAGAGGAGCACTGAAGCAGCCTGCCATGGGAGAATCCATCTGCTGGCTATATATACACACCTGTGATGTCAAACTGAGAGCGAGACAGAGAGGGAGAAAGACAGGCAGAGGGAGAGGGGAGGAGTGAGGGAGCAGCAGGGGTCGGGAAATGTGTTTATAGCCAAACACAAAAGGGGGGAAAAGTAGTGATGAAAGAAGCAAAGATTTTTAAATAAATGTCATATCAAAGTGGATGCACACCTGGTAGACAGGTACATGGGAGAATGGAGTCATAGAGGAGAGGGTATTGAACTCTGACACCTTGTCAGCTCTAAGTTCATTGAAAAAACAATGTTTCATTTAAGGCTTTGTAGTTACAATCCCTAATATTTTCAAAAAGTTGGCCATTTTTACACCATTTATGGGCAGGATTTTTCAATAATAGCCATTTCATGTTCACACATTCAGTAATAATGTCTCTATATGGTGGTTTTTGATTGTTAGTGGCGGAGTCCGCCATTCCCATGCTGAATTTCACAGGAAACAATGCATCTATGTAATTCAGCATTCCATTTTTTAAACGTTATCTCACTTACAATAGCCTGTTCAGTGTTTCACAGCCATATCAGAGCTGTACTAAGTGACTGCTAATGCAAACCAAACAGTTCCTACTGCTGCTAGTTCACACTGAAAGTGTTTGACTTGCGAAACACGGGTTTGTCAAGCAGTCACAGGAGACGCAATGTATTTGTCACTGAGATAAGCACTGACAGCGATTGTTCATCAAAAATGCCTCTACAAAACAAAACAACGGCCATTTTCAACATTTTTTTGTCAGCAGTTTTGAATAATGCAGGGAGCAGCCACAATGGGCTGTTAGATGAGGAGCTGCAGGCGACAGGCCACACACCCCCAACTTCTCAGAAAGGTAAACAACTTTTAATGTGCTGATGGACTTCTTTATTTTTTAAAATAGGGCATTCTGTGTGGTTTTGCTTAACAGACACTCAAGCACTGTTTGCTGTAGTATTAAACCACGGTTACCACCAGTAACCACCAACTGGTGTAAGACTGCAATTGGCATCTTAAGGGATAGTTCAGGTCTTTTAAAGTGGGGATGTTTGAGGTACCTTTACCTCATACTTATACTCAAATTTATACTTGTTTGAGGTACATAGTCAGTGTATTACATTCAGTAGATGGCTTTCGGCACACCCCCAGTTTGGAAAAGCAGGCTGAAGTCTGATAGAGAGGCTAACCAATGCATTGCTGTGGACAGGGGAAACAGCAAAATGTATTTTAGCAATCTAAAAAAAACAGTCCCACCTAAAAAATATACGTATTTAGAATGTTTCCACTGCTTTACCTTGCCATCAGATGACGATGTCCAACGAGAAACTGAGGCTGTTATAGTGCGCTATTCAAAGCCAGACTCCATTGAGAAAAACAGAAATTTAACACTGCTGAACATGGTAGCTGCTCATCTACCACGGCTTCAATCAGTTAGTTAGTCAGTGTTATTGTGTGGTTTTGGTGAACCCGAACTTACCCTATTAAAAGCCAAACTCACACAATCACGCAAACACATGAACTGATCGAGGCAGGGGCAGACCAGCAGCTCCTGTGTTCAACGAGCCAAAATTACAGTTTTTGTCAAGGGAGTCTGGTGGCTTTGACAAGAGCCTAGATGGGGAGCTGAAGCCATTTACAGCTTCCCTGTCGGAAGAGAGTGTCTGATGGAAATGTAAAGAGGTAAAAATACTCCCACACAGCATTCACTTAAACTGTTGTGCATTTTTTTGGTGGGACTTTTGGCAGAATACATTTTGCTGCTGCCCCTGTCCACAGCAGTACATTACTTCAGTTCCTACCACTTTTCCAAAGTAGGGACATACTGTACAGATATCTACTGTATGTAATACACTGACAATGGATAAGCACTCCATACAACCACACTATATAAAAATCTGAACTATCCCTTTAAAGTATTATAACTTTAAAGATGCAGATTATGAGAGTTATTTGGAGTATGGATTGTTCACTTGCACTGGTGTAACTGGCTCAGGTCCTTGTGACTGACTCATTTTTTGACTGTTAGATGAAGTGCATTCATATTTTTTGAGAAACAACTAAATTATTGATAACAGAATGCAGGAATTCACCTCCTTCTACATGAATAAAAATGCAAAAAAAAAAAAAAAACTTTATAAAGTAATTAATGTGAATGTTATTGCTATAGCACATGTTAAATTTCTATTTAAAAAAGGTATGTAGTTCAACCTCCTACTTCAAGAAACCTTTTTATAACACACAGATGAAGACTGTTAATATTAGGATTGTACCAATTAACAGAGTACACATGGGAGACCTGGTAATAATGAGAAAGATAAAACATGACACAGGAAAAGAGACAAAGAGAGGGGCTGACGGAAATCTACAGGACAAGTAGACAGGCTATGGGAGACGAAGAAGGACACACAGTCAGAGGGAGCAAACAAGATGGACTGACAGCACGATAAAGAGGGGGGGGCAGAGATAATGACAGAGAGACACAAATTACAAGACATCAAGACAGATGGGAAACTGAGGACAGACAGACAGAGAGAGGGGAGACACTGACAGAGAGACAAAGATACTGCAAGACAGGGAGATAAACAAATGGGTGAAAGACAGACAGCGGGACAGATTGGGAGCAAGAGAAACGGAAAGTGAGAGTGAGGGACCGCAGAGAGCGAGACAGAAAGAAAAGACAAGAGAGAGAGACAGGAGCATGCCCATGTGACTCCGCTGATCTAACAGGACTTGGCTTAAGCGCAGCTGTTCCTCTGGCTTTCGTCCGCATCGCTGGGGAAAACTCTATTCCAGTGTGAGAGGCTATTTATAGCCTCACCCAGGGAGACGTGAAACTAGTGAATCTCATAACATGCTCTGTTCCCCCTGTTTGCTATTTTAATGCCGGTACAGTTACCCAGTGTCCCTGGGTTACAGAGCTACACTGGGTCACAGCAAAAGGGAAGAGGGAGGAAGAAAAGGGAGCCTCTTCACATTCTAATGCGCATGCACACATACACAGGTGCAAGGCTGGATCTGAACGCCATGTGGAGGAAAGCTGTTATTTTTGTGTATAGGTCATGCCTGCTGAACCATATAGAATCAAGTGGGGGAAACGGCACAGGCTAATTACTGTCAGGCCACAGGAAGTGACATGCGACTTGAGTGATGCGACAAAGAAATCCCCACAGTTGGAGTCACCACATTATTATGCTCAAGTCATTGTGCTTCTTTATCACTCATAACAAAGTTACGATATTGTAACCCTAGTTCTATTAGCACAGGTGGAGCTCTTCACAGGACTGTGTGGATAAACAATTTTCTGATCACAAGCACATATTTGCCCACTGAAATTTGCATAAACATAGCCAGCCAATCAGGACGTGCCTTTCTGAATGAACCTGACATGCTGAGTATTTAAGGAAGCACAAGACGCTATCTGCCATCCTTTACATTCAGCAAGCGGCACGGGTGCAACAAGGTCCTATGGTAGAGGGTAACAGAACAATATTGCAACATTCGTTCTATCTCACTCAGACTCCACCCTCTACTGGACTCTGTGGGTACAGTGGGCGTGGCCTAATAAACAAATGCCCTGTTGCAACGTAAAATTACAGCATCCTGTCCGCTATCCTTAACTACTGTCGGGTCTGCATATATTCAGGTAGGCATAATAGTCCAGATTGGCTGGCTACATTCATCCAAATTTCGGAGGATGAATGCATGCTTATCATTGGAGGATGTATTATCCACAGAGTACAGTACAGGGTGGAGCCTGTGTGAGACTTGTGTATCCTAATATATTACAGTAAAACATAAAGATCAAAGTACAAAATGAAGAGGAGGATTGTACAGGCCAAAGCCTGTCAGTCCGGAGGTTAAAAGCTTACCTAGGCTGCCATGTGTTTGGTTTAGGGATTACACAGGTACAGCCTAGGATGCAATCTGCTCAGGGCGGCACCCATACATGTCACTGCTATCAACACAATTTTCCTACCACCACTCACATGTGATTTACAGAGGCTGCTGTGGCTGCAGAGCAAATCTGCAGAAGTGATATAGTAGATGCTATGAACATAGTTTATGCTCAGTGGGTTGAGTTTATTAAGTGCAAAATCAAGACAAATTTTCAGCATTGTGCACCAAGAAACTGTGAGATTTAGGTCAGTCAAGCCACAAGTCCAAACTATCCAAAGACAAAAAAGACATCACAGTGTGATCACCAAGGATACCAGAGCTATTGGTGTCATTAAAAAGTTTGTCCATGTCCAGAATCACAATCAGCCCTGTGCTGCCCCTCTGTGCCAAGCCTATTGAGCACCGCAGGCCAGCGTGGGATTAGACGATTTGTGGACACTGAACTAAATACATGACATCAACAATGTCAGCAAACATGAAGACAAGCCAAACAGTGTGCATCTCTCTGCATCACCGCCGGACAGCACACCCATCTGCACAACAGGACAGGAACTCATTCCTCAAAATGGCTGCACTCCAAGAGAGCTTTTTGTCCCAATTGTGACGTCTCCTCAGCTAGCAAAGAGAAACAATAAGACAGCGATATGAAAAAGCATAATGTAAGCCTGCCAGCGCATGCTGTCTAAGACGTACGTTCTTTCATGTCCCTCCGCTCAAACAAAAGAGGACAGAATAAAGATGTATCTGCATTAGTGTTACCGCCGTACGACTGGAGGGAAAATGAAACATTAAAAAAAATCTTGAATGTACTGTCCTGTCGATTCATAATGCTGTACTGCACCTCTTTCATTGATACAACATTTCAAGCCCCAGTGGTTCGGGATAAAAATAGACGACGAAGTGAATTGTGGGAGATTGAAAGGTCTGCACTTGTCATCTGCAACGTCTTTGCCCGTCTATTATCTGCTGACATTAAGATGATAAAACTCAGTGGCATAAATGAGGGCATACTAAAGATGTGGGCTATACAATAAAAGAACCTGAATGACACTTTTTTTTTTAATCAGAACACCTCTTGTGTAAAAAGCCTGGCTAAAGAGCACAGAAAACGAGCTAATGTACGGCTGTATCTCTGTTCCCTGCAGACGCAGTTACTTGGCTTCTGAAAGCTGTAGGAGCTTTAACAGTCGGGAGAACAAACAAAATAACACTAACCACACTTTTCACTTAGTTTACTACGTGGCTGAGCAATAAATGGCGCCACAGCAGTTCAGACCTCAAAAATCAATATCATACTTTTTTTTTTTTTTTGCACTCTCCATTACTCTTAGAAACCCAGAGAGACAGCGGATACCACATCATTGGAATTTTTACCCAACAATCACCCTTGCTCCTGTTTGCAAAGCCTAGTAATTCAAACTAAACTAGGGGAGCAGCTGTCAATCAGGCTCTCCGCCTCTGACAAGAAGCTCCCCGCCTCCTGTGCTGATCTTCGCTTCTGCTGTATTTGACTGCGAGTACAGATAATTGCCCCTGTAATCACCACGGAAACCAGACATTAGAAAGATTTATAGCCTCAGACACAAAGACCATGAAAACAAAATAAGAGACAACATAATTAATGCAGATGGAGGAGTGCAAATTTAACAAATGACTGTGTAGGGAAAAAAAGCACCATTAATGTAAAGTCATTACATACCACACACACGCAAATCACACTCTCCTCCACATGCGCACATGCAATAATTGGCCATTTAATTCTTGACATGTGTAATTTATATCTTTTTTTTTTTTTTTTTTGCAAGAGATGGCTTGTTACTATGGTGATACACACAGGCTCACATTCTTGTTTTCTATGCAAATGAGGTCTGACTCGAAGGGAAACGCTTCAAATTGGTCCATTTAATAAACCAGACAAATGCCCTTCAGTGTGATTGCTGACACGGGGAGAATCTAAAAGCAGTGGTTACTGCGCCAAGGATGGAAATCACAGTTTACATACATTACCTGCAGAAAGGCTTTGATTCTCAGTATTATGAGATCACTCCACATATAGTACAGTAAATGAACAGGATGTGTTCTGACCCAGACTGTAACCTACTGTGTTTTTCCAGTGGGGGGTTACACTGCCATTTTATCCTATCAGTAAGTAGGTGAAATGAAAAAAAAAAGCAACATGCTTGAATGACATCAGCCTGTATAGCCATCATGGCACAATCACCTGAGGCCAATTTCCACCATTTTGTACAACAGCTCAACGTACATGTGAATGGGGGTTACCAGATGGATAAACACGTGGAGCATTCAAGACAAACAACCTTAAAAAATAGCCATACAAGGTCCACAAGCATTTAGAGATCCCGTAAAATACACGTCTAGTGTTTCACACATTTAAAAAAAAAGGCTCAGAGTTTGCTGTACGTCTTTTGAGCGCCATGCTTGCACTACATGCTACTGTGACGTTCCTCAAAATGACGTTGTTGTCCTTGTAATGTTCTTGCTGCTTAGAACCACCAACCTCTATCTGTTCAGCTATACCCTGAAGGTTGACTCTATTTTCTATTATTGCTCTAACAAACAGGACTTTCATTCATTCAAGGGCACTGGTGTGTCAGTGTGTGTGTGCGCGTGTGTGTATATACAGTATGTGTGTGTTAAGGGCAATGATTGATTTCTATTTCAGCTGGGGCTCGGTTTGTGTCGGCATCGCTTACCACACCTATGAATCAGGAGGTAATAGTGTGCCTCCGAGCTCGCAGCCTGTCTGGACCTCCTAACCTGTGGCAGAACTCATATCTGCGCTAACAGAGCTTCCATCAGCAGCAGGACACTCTCTGCTGCACACGGCACACCAGAGCCAAAAACTGAGGTCATTTTTTAAATGCAGCTTGCATTTTAACCACTTTGCATTATGGTAGGCAGCTTTATTATGAGACATTCAATAACAGTCCTATAAAAGTGCAAAGCTTGTGCAACAGAAAAATTTGGAGAGCCTGATAAAGGGTCTTGTCTTAATACATTTTCTTTAGGGGTGGACTGGCAACAAAAGCAGCCCAGGAAGCTGCTGTCAAGCAGCCCAATTTAATACAACAAATTCAAACTGACACAACATGTTTGTCAATCAACTAATTGGTAATTTCATAATATAAAAAAAACAATCTGTAAATGTGCGACGTCTGCAGACCATCATGGTGAGGAAGGACCTGAGCCAGAAGGCAAAGTTTTCGATTTATCGATCCATCTACGCCCCTTCCTGTCACGAGCTTTGGGTAGTGACCGAAAGAATGAGATTGCAAATAAAAGCTGCCGAAATGAGTTTACTCCATAGGGTGGCTGGGCTCAGTCTTAGAAATGGAGTGAGGAGCTCAGACATCCAGAGGGAGCTTTGAGTAGAGACGCTGCTCCTTCACGTCGAAAGGGGCCAGTTGAGGTGGTTCGGGCATCTGATCAGGATGCGTCCTGGACGCCTCCCATTAGAGGTGGTTCGGGCAAGTCAAATTGGTAGGAGGCCCCGGGGTAGACTCAGAACATGCTAGAGGATTATATATCTCATCTGGCCTGGGGACACCTTGGGGATCCCCCAAGAGAAACTGTAAAGCGTTGCTGGGGAGAGGGACATCTGGAGTACTTTGCTTAGCCCAAATGGATGGATGCATGGATGCATGCATGGATGGATGATGACTATCCAATATTAGATGCATTATCATTGGTAGCCAAGTCGGTGCCTGGGAGCGCCTGGTCACCTGCAGAGAGCCAACGAGTCGCCCACAGGGCACGTTCTAAAAATAACTGCCGTCAAGCCAACCTTCACTCTTACTCTGTGGTTGGATCAGCCGATGCTACAACTGTAGAGCACACACACGTGACTACATCCAGTTTTCAATTAAGGTGTTAACAAAGGGTGTGTAATAACTAAGACTGGCCCACCGGGAGTATTCCCGAACTTCTCAATGGCTAGTCCACGCCTAACTTTGATCATGTTGGTCAGTAGACTGAAACAAGAAAATGGTTAAAGGTATCCTGTGGAGTTAACATGCAAACAAAGTTCCATCCATCCATCCATCCATCCATCCATCCATCCATCTATTTTCATCCGTTTATCCGAGGCCAGGTCGCGGGGGTAGCAGGCCGAGTAAAGCACCCCAGATGTCCCTCTCCCTCAAGCTCCTCCAGGGGCGCCTCAAGGCATCCCCAGGCCAGATGAGATATGTAATCCCTCCAGCGTGTGCTGGGTCTGCCCCGTCCTCATAAAAAAATTTGCACAGCACTTTTAATATCTATGTTTGCTAACTAGCTAGCTTCATCTTTCCCTTTTGTTGGAACGTTGCTTCTGTTTCTTAGCAATTACTGCGACTGGCTGCGTACTTTTATAGCCCTTTTGCCATTTGAGAAACCTTTGAAAAATCAATCTTTCCACTCAACAATTTCCATTTTAATAGATTTGAATGTTTAACAATGGATAAAAGAACCTGAATTAGAATCCGCCAACAAGGGCATCCAAAGCATGCGCACTGGTGGACGCATGGGTGATCACCTTTTAATCCTTTCTCAAAGCCTTTTTATTCGTTATTATATCCATTAATTCATGTTTCATTGTGTGAAAGCGTACAAAAAGAAAGCTATTATAATAAAACATATGCTGGTGATATTAATTACGTTGATAAATGTGCTGTTTTGGATATTACTTATGTTAAAAATAAGAGGGCTAGATTTTCAATTTAAGAGATAATCATGTGGGGTACTGTTACCATTATATTTGTCTTTCTTGGTATTAGTCGTTTATATAACACCAGAGTCAAATTATTTTAAGTATTTTCATATTTAATCATATTCATATGTGTTTCATTAGGACTTTTTGTGGACCCTGTAAATGAGCCTTTCTTCTTCATGGTCTTGTTTCCAGTGTATTTAAAGAGTAGCTGCAGCAGCAGCACAGAGCGCAACAACAACAGCAACAGTTACAACAACAGTCTTATCAAGCAGTCACCTGTCTTAGTCCTGATCCCCTATTGCCCTCAGAACACTTTAACAAGCTTTCCTCCTAAACACAGACAGACGGAGAGCTCTCTGCCAATAAGCGTCTCAGTGTACAGACAGACGGATGAAATCGGGGGCCCATTACCTACTGCAGAACAGGCCATTTAGGTGTTTTCGAGGAGCGGAAAACAAACAAGATGGTAGCTATTGCCCTAATTGGCTCCCCGCTGTCTAACCGGCACTGATCAATGACCCTTCTCTATAAAGAGCAACATCCAGACATGACTGGCAGGTATAATTTTTAGAAGCAAACCTGTATGTGCGGGTGGTAATTCAAGGTACAGATGCTCAAAATACTATGTTGAATACTATGGTATAGAAACAAACAAACAAATCAACAGGTCAAATGATTTCCATGAAAAATATGTGTATTGTTAAGTATTCATATATGTCTGTGTAATATTAGGTATTAGGTATTATGTATTGTTAAGCACAAGTTAGCAGTGTGATGTACTTCTACCATGCAAATCTTGCAGACCCGTGCACTCTATTGCACTTCCAATTTTCGAAATATACTACCTTCGAGCAGCTTATAGTAATACATTCTTGTTGAGATGGTTTTAGAGATGTGATTCACTTCATTTCTGGGTCATAGTTTGAAAGGTCTTCTATAATCAAAGAGCCTATACACTTAAATATGTGCCAACAGTACAGTGACCAGACGTCATGGTTTTTCCAGAACTGTCCTGGTTTCACTTGGGTGTCCTGAGCCCTGACAAATATCTTTAAAACACTAAAATGTCCTGTGGTCTTATTTATAAACCTTGCATACACACACAACGAGGCCTGAAAGAGGTGTATGCTACTTGCTATGGAAAAGTTGTGATCTCACACATTATGACCTAACTCAATATAAAAATGTAAACAAAGCGCTGCGTGTCTGAATTCAACTTTGATTTGTCTGTATGCATGTCCATAATGTGTCGTTTTTAAGCCTCTTGCTATGACGCTAACCATAGCTTCTGTTGTGCCGAGGATAAAGTCTTTTCTATGTCTGCCCCTTGAAAGTCGCAGATCATCAGTCCCCCTCAGACCCCTCAGTCGACTGAGATCGCTTCAAGTCAAGCACATTTTTTGCTACTCAGCGTGCTGTGCAGTGTTCTTTCAGGGACCAAAACGTCCCCAGATTTTGCTGCGGAGAGAGCGCTTGACTTTAATGCTACCCTTTGGTACGGACAGCTGCGGACAGGATGTGGAAGCACAGAGGAGGAGAAACTTTAGATAGCATCATCTTTTCTCTTCTACCTGGACGTGGCGCATTTACAGCTCACATATACTTTATACAACAGAGTCTCAGGCTTTCGTTTGATATCTAGTGTCGGCAAAAATGCTGGTGCACATGTCCAATAAGTTGTTAGCCCAGTTAGCTTGTTTACTATGTTATACAAATACTATACAATGTCCCACTGAGCCAGTTCAAACTTTAAATCATTATATGAAAGAAAAAAATAATAATAGTGGAATATTAATATTAAACGGCCAAATCTGATTCGACTGACATCATTTTGAGTCGGGTTCAGCCCTAGTCTTTTCTAAAAAGCTCCAGGAGGCTTACTTCCATATTAAGATAGCCAATTAGACACTGTCCATGGCGCTGAAAGGTGCAGTTGGTAGGTGTGCCAAGCTTTTATTTATCACTAATAAGAGCAGATTCTTAATATCTTAAATTGGTTGGATCAATTACTCTCAGGGAGAGAGAGTTAATGTTTTTTACCTTAATGCACTATGTGTCTGCAGACCTATGTTTAGTGGAACAACAGAAAGTACAGGAGCTTTTGAATCCATCACTGCAAAGGAATATTACTAAATTCAGCAGCTCATGATAGCCTATTAAAGTTTTATGCATCTGAACCTTGCTTTGGAGCTCTGCAGAAACGCTGTTACGTATTAATGGCCATTTACTTGTTTGTGCATTTGGATCGGACCAGAAAAACAACTCTGTTATTTAATGAATCAGTCCCTCCAGAAAATGTGTAACCACAGAACAACAGATGAGTGGGAGATGCTGCATGATGGGACATTGAGCATTGCAGCCCATGCATAAGATATGAATGACTAAGTATGAGCACAGTCTTCCAACACGCCAAGCTAGCAGATGCAGCAGAATGTCCTTTGTCCAGATAATGTTTTTGATAAGCTTTGATTCACAGAGACACAATGTCAACGTCGAACGCTAAAACACAAGTGTGGATTACTGTGTCATCCTGTGTGTGTGTGAGGCGTTCTGACAATTATATCATTAGCCTACACTGCTACCTTCGGGGCTCTCACATTGGTTAACCTCTCTTTAAGATGTCTTTCGATTTGTGGTCTCGTCCCTACCCATCGTCCAATCAAACTGCTATCATACACAGTCACAGCTGGCTGACCATAAATCCGTCTACACACCCCTGTATCTTCCCATTCTATGTTTCTTCTCCTCCAGCTCCATTGTCTCTCTTCCTTTTCTTTCTCCCCTGTTCCTTTCTGTTTCCGTTCCTCCTCTCCTCTCCTCTCTTTTCCACTCCACACCACTCCACTGGCTTAAGAGAAGCCTGAAGAGACCAAGGAGATTAGGCTCTCTCTGCTTGAGAGACAGGTCTCATTACCTTTATCTTCCCCTGATGCAATAATACTCTCAAAACTCTCGCTGATGCCTGCCGGTGTGCGGGACTGTGTGAATTTATTAGGACAAGCTTAAGCCACACGTTTGATGTTGAACAATAGAAATAGCGGTATGGGCTCTGAATGTTAATCAACAGTTTGCGTGGTTAATTGTTTGGTAATTGAACAAAACAGGGAAAAATTTGGGCTAATGAGGGATAAACGATACTGGATTTAAATTCTTCCAATTCCTGAGAATGTGTCGATTATGTCCTCAAATTGCATTACACAATATAGCGGTCAACATTGTTATTTGGGAAATGTTCTTGTTAAAGGCAGTAAAAAAGGCAGTCATCTGAGCCTAATGATTCAGAGACTTGCCCTTGATTTGAGAACAGCTCAGAGGCTAACAAATGGAAGTGCAAATGATTTTCTAACTCTAGGCTCATTTAATCATTTTAAATTTAGATCTCACGCCTCCCACTGGGGAAAATAAATCAGCTTCCTTCATACAGAATTTGCATGTTTTAACCCTGGAGTTAGGAAGAGGAAACGGGGGAGAGGACACGCAGGGGATTGTTATGGCTTGTGTTCTCCTATCAGCCCACACCAAGGCCCCCAATGTGTTCCACAGGGAAGGTTGTGTTTCTTTACTGTGACCCCAGACAGAGAAGACTTTGACCTAAGCTAACAAGATCCATTAAGAGGGACTTGGGTCTGGATGAAACATTGCAGCAAGTGTGTATACACGTTTTGAAGCCTACAGAGAATATGTGTAATTATGCAAGATGGCAGCGCAGCAAACCAATCTGTGTGTTTATAGGAAAGGTCATCGCCGTCGGAGGAACGCCGGGCCGTATTGCACGGCATTAAGCCTCCATGTGATGTCAAGTGTAAAGTGGGCTGCTGGGGAGGACTGAGGGATCCTCTCTGCTCAACTTTACCACATCAAAGGATTTTTACTGTAGAACGAAACATCCACAGACAAGGCAAACAGAGCTCAGAGGAAGCGCTCTGTATCCAAGTCGGACCGTGTTTGTTTGGTGTAAGACGAGAGTCAGCTCTGGTTTCCGCTGTGATCTGCCTGTTCCTTTTAGTGGCGTTGTTGTGTTTGGAACAGGTTTGGGATTTGAGGAGCTGACAGAAAGTATTGCGGGATTGCCTTTCGCCCGAGGTCGAGGGGAGGCATTCCCTGCCACGGCGCTGGCAATGTGAGGGTGTTTTGTGCGGGTAGGGGTGGAGAAAACCACCTCCCCAGAGTCAGCAATTTGACCCTCGCAGGCTTGGTACACGCTGCACTGTTGAGCTCAAATAAACAACAGTGAAAATTCAGCACAAAAATAAAAAGTGTTGTCAGGGTGCGTTAGAGAGGGAGCTGGCAACAGCTTTCACATGGGATGATGTGAAGACTGAATCAGCTCTCCTCTACTGTCCACACAGCGTGCACTCGATCACTGCAACACTGTACGAACCCAAGGACAAGTCAGTGGGGGTGACACACAGAATGTGTTATGGCTGCATTTGCACGAGAGGGGGATTTACTTCATGAAATTATACGGAAGCAACAATGGAGGCAACAAGGGGGGGGGGGTGTATGTGCGTGTGTGTGTGAGAGGGAGTGATTAATCATGAAGCAGCTAGAACTCTTCAAAGCTCTTCATTTTTAAGATGATCACTCGCTGTCCTTGCACATGACAACTACAATGATGTACTCCTCGGCTCTGTTTTGATGTGTGTGGACAAGCAAGGGCGGTTATTACGAGGCTCGTCATCCTCGAAGAGCTGCCGATATACAAAGTGGCTGCAGATATATACAGTGTTTCCTCTCTGTCAAGTGGACATCTACGCAGGGGTTTTATGTGAATTACACAATGCGGGTTACATCATAATGAAGACAGTTTACATTTCCGCTTCATCTGGGCTAGCTAAGAGAGAGCCTTAGTAATCCACTCATCTGGATGCATTATGCCTGTTGCAGTGAAGTAACCTCCGAGCGCATGAGCCTCTCTTCAAATGCAGCGGTGAGGAAATCCACATCACTAATCCTCAGCCTTAGTGCATTTATTTAACAGGCTCCGGATGGCCAGCGAAGGTTTACTGTTAGAACGTCTTCCTTTCGTCTTCACCAGCTAATAGCCACTGTTAATCAATACTGTTGTAAGTGCTTTTTAGCTCTCAGCACCAGGCTCATTTGTCAAAATAAAAGCCGCAAGAGCCCAAGGGACTAATCAAAAGGGATGAGGCAACAGGGACATTTGCAGCTTGGTAACATCAGAAGGAGTCAGGGAAAAGATGGGGAGGGGCCAACCAGGGGCTTGAGCATGTTCATCGGCAGCTTCAGATTACAGCATGCTGTGGAAATTTGAATATCAGTACAGTTTCTGTGCACAAAGATATGACACCCTCGGAGTATTACATTCTCTATTTTGCAACAAAGAACAATTTAGGTTACACTACACCAGCGCCAGCAAGACACCAGTCAACAAACGGGCCACGAAAAACGGTAACGGTCGCATTGCGACATCAAAGAAACAAAACTATGGAGCGCCCACTAGCCCTCCTGGTAGAGCAGGCGCCCTGTCAACAAAAGCGGCCATGGGTTCGATTCCAGCTCGCAGCCTTTTGCTGCATGTCAATGTTCATAATCAAGCCCTTTCCTACCGGTCTGAGCTCCATCATATCTACACACCCTCCCGCACTCTTAGATTCTTAGATCCTCTTCTGCAATCCAACTCACACCACCATCTACCGTCTTGACTGCCATGGCTTCTTGAGCCTTCAGCCGCTCTGCCCCTCGCCTCAGGAACTCTCTCCCCCACAACATTCACAATATTGACTCCCTTTCCACCTTCAAATCCCGTCTGAAAACACACCTTTTCATGCTGGCATTTTTGGTCTGATTAAATGGAGACACACATACTTGCACATATGATGATTTTATACGGAATTTTTAAAATCATATTTTTTTGTGTTCTTTTATTGCATATTACAGAATTGTTTGATTTTATGATCTATGGATTTATTGCTGCTTGTTTTTTTTACTGTGTCTTCTAAAGTGTCCTTGAGTGCCTTTAAAAAAAATGCATTATTATTATCATTATCATATACAATAATATTATATTATATAATATATATATTCTTTTAA
>JAPZEB010000003.1:17213202-17223664 GCA_029783705.1 Chaetodon striatus | reverse complement strand
TTCGCATCATGAATGTCATCACGAACTGTGTGATGCTATCATATCAATATGGACCAAAATCTTTTTGGAGAATCTATGCCACGAAGAATTAAGGCAGTTGTGAAGACAAAAGGGGTCCAACCCGGTACTAGCAAGGTGTACCTAAGGTGTCTTAGAATGGTGGAGATAGAGAAATGTGAATTTAATCATTACATTTTTTCACTATCCGACTAACAAAACACAGACTGAGTCCATACTGTGATACAGAAAATGAGTTTTATTCTCATGTTAATGTCTCAACATACAAATCACATTCTTTTTAATAAAAGAAAAGTTCAATCAGTACCTGGCATCTAGACGCTTTCTAAAAATACAACTATTTCACGTTGTATCCCGCTCTCATTCTAACATACACTATCTACTCAGAAAAATAGTAACATTACAGTTTGCTTCTGCTTACTCTTTTTTTTAGCCCAATAGTCAAACTTGTGGACCAATTTTTCCTTTGAAAAAACTGTGCAAGAATAGATCCCTTTTTAATAATTCAAATAAGAAGTGATCCTTTTTTTCTAATTAAGAATAAAAGGCCATCAATGAAATGTAAGGAACTGATGTGAGAGATAAAAACGTGAATTAGTTACAGTAGAAATTATAGTACCTATTCGTAGTCTACTGGAAACCTAGGAACAGTTACATGTTTAAGGTTAACAGATAAACAAGTGCAAAACAGAAATTAAAGGATAAAGTTGCCTTAGTGGATTTTGGCACAATAAGATACAGGATATGGTTTTTTTTTCGAGGAAGGGCAGAATATTTTTGTCAATATTTTTTGCCTCCTGAATAAAAAATACAATTAAATAACAATGAAAAGTCACTAACATTTAAACAGATCAGAGGAAAATCCTTTAAGATATTACCCTGCAAATTTTGCTTCATAGTGTCTCTTTTAATGAGTACATCGATAAGTGACTGACAACCAACCACAAAAAAACAAAAATAAATTCTTTTAAAAAAACATGCTAATACCTGCTAAGACATGACTTGACCGCCAGACGTTCCTAGGCGTATGACCTAGTGAAAATACATGTAATATATATTTATATATATTTGTTTCCTTTTTTTCAGATGTATCTGCATACTGTATATGTTATACTCTATATTGTTGTTAAATATATGTTAAAGAGATAGAATGATAGTTACACAGTGGTCTGTCTAGCCCTGGAGTGCATTCTGAGGAGTTAACCCGTTGGCCGCCGCTTCGGCCTACCCTCAAAACCTCACCATTGTCATGCGCTCAACACTGTGCTGGTCTCAAATCAGCCCCTCGATCACCTTGTTCATGATGGGTGATATGATGCATTGGAGCAGGGGCTGGTTTCAGATCAGGCTTCTGCTCCGAAGGCACTTCCGAAAGGCCCATAAACTGTCCACACACCCAGCTACTATAGAAACACAATGCATAGAGCAAACATCGATGTGTTTTGAGTTTGTCATGGCCGTCACTGCTGGCAGTCAGGTTCAGTAAGACCACAGCTACATACTTCAAGAGGTTTGATGCTTTTGCGCGTTTGAGGAATGTGATGTCTGATCCCGGCATTCCATTTCTATAGCATCGTATTCGTGCCAACAAACAACCACGGTTCAACTGAAATTGTCATTACAATTGGGAACAACAGTCTCAATGTTTTCTCTCACGCACACACACTCTCGCACAAACACACACAATTAGTTGTCAGTCGTCGTCAAATGGGTGCATAATTGTAGGGAAACCACGAAAGTCTTTTGGTACATGGAAGGGTCGGGGGGGTGGTTGAACTTCATTAGTGTTTGAGGTTTGTGTACACAAGGGGGAAGAGGGACACGCATTCAAGCAAATATTGAACACCGATAGTCAGACTCATCTTTTGACTGTAAACGGACGCTTACAATGCAGCATTACAAATACACCACCAGGAACCCTTAGGGAAGACTGACTGAACTTTAAACGTCGAGATCCAGTGCTACTAACCTGCTCCGGAGCACATGAGAAATAAAGGAGGCTCTGATTATAAATCAAGACAAAATAAAAAAATATCAATAATTTACATAACTAGCTCACTGTAGTGTACCTATTGGTAGAGTGTGAAAGGGTTTATTAGTGTTTGGGGAATGAAGAGATGAAAGCCGCAGCTTGCTGTAGTGGCGGCTCGTCTCCTCTAGGGGCAGCCGAGGGGAGTCCACAGGACTTTACTTTGTTCTTGATCAACTATAGTCATGATCTGAGTGCAAATGTAAGGGAGGGTGCCACCTTGGACAATACCTGGAAACAGAAGGAGCAGTTAGCACAGTGAAAAGAAGATACAGACTGACACATAATAGATGTATTATTGTATCTGCTGTGTACAAACCTGTGAAGAATTTGCTGTACTCTTGCTCTATCTTCTGCGCACTTTCAAATTGCTCCTTGGAATGTTTTTGAGATACTTTGTCCCGCAGATAAACCGGATCTTTCTGCTCCCTGAAGAAAAAAAAAAAAACATGGGGATAGCCATTCAGATGTGATCATTCTCGGTATAAATCTAACACCAGTGACCACTGTCTTCCCTATATTTTATGCATTGTGTCTAATTAAGCCTTCAATCATTCAAAGCATCTTTTTTTAACCTTCATTTTACCAGAGAAGTCAACTGAGAACAAATTCTCATTTACATTGATGACCTGGCCAAGGCAGCGACAGGAGGCAAGTCAAAACAAGATATTAAAACGCAGATAAAGCTGCAATTAAACAACATCAGACAAAAATAAAACATCACAATATATACAGTATGTATAGTGTTACAGAGCAAATTCAAAAAAAGGTGCAGTGATCAGTTATGAAGGTGTGGAGTTAAAGCATCTTTTGCAACTCATTTCAGTCACTAGGAGCGACAAAATGAAATGAGTGACAATCAAAGGAGGTGTGGACTGTAGGAATGACCATACTAATGAATTTGTTGAGAGTGTTAATTGCAGTTACATTCTGAGATATTGTAAAGTGAGTGGAGATACTGAGGAGTTTTGCCAACAATATTTTTATAAATGAAGTGACACCAGTGGATCTGTTGCCTCGTATGGAGTGATGGCCAGTTGGCTAGAGAATACAGGTTAAGCAGGATTTATACTTCTCCATCGGATAGATGCCGTCACTATAGTGTAGGCTCTGCCGTAACCTACGCCGTAGCCTGACGTGCACCTCCCCAGAAATGGAACTACACGTTGCAGCCATGAAGACCTCCTGTCTGTTTTTGTAAGCTGAAACCACTTCCCTCAGTGGAAATGAAGCTTTTATTTACTTTAATTTCACAGATCACAGATTATGAAGCCTCCACAAAAATAGCATTTAAAGTCTTGTGTGTAATTTATCCTGGCTTCATATGAGCAGAGAAAATCTCCGCTAGTCGCAAGGCTAGTTTATACAATGTAAAATGCCATAGGCTTGTGCTAATAACGTTAGCATGTTGTATTTGTTTGGAAAACCTTGTGAGTTGTAATGAAGCTAATTCTGTTAAATGTTGCTGTTGTCCCTGGCTTCTTATAAGTAGAGGAAAAGTGCGCTAGCCGCTAGGCTAATTTATGCAAAATGTTGTATTTGTGGGAAAATGTGTCCAGATAAAGACAAGTGCTTTGTCTGTGAATGCTGTGAGTTATAGTGAAGCCAATTTGTGTACGTTTAATTGAAATGGTCTCTATTAAGCCATGTTTAATGTGTGTTTTGAGTGTGTTTTAAATCAACTAAACTTCACAGCACTTGACAGAAACCCCACCGCCCACTAGTGGTTTGGAGGTGTAACTGTAGAGTGACACAGACACACAACCGCGGAAGTATAAATGCTCACAATGGCGTAGGCCACGTGCGTAAACTACAGCATAGGCTCTGTGTAGAGCTGACGCACAAGTATAAATCCTACTTTATAGTGAGGAGTGCTGAAAAGGGCACCTGTAACAAAGTGAACAGCGGTATAGTAGATGATGCCCAGTTTATTAAGATTTTGGAAGCAAACTTGTAGATAAAGTCGCTGTAATCCAGGATTGGGAGAATTGTCATTTTAACCAATGTGGGTGAAAAATGCTTTATTACGGTACAGGACACCAATTCTCTCTCTCTGACTTTGAAGAGCAGCGTGTTTATGTGGGTTTCAAAGGAGTGAGCTGTCGTGCCAGATGACAAGGTGTTTATAGGTAGTTCTGACCCATCTAGGGAGCAGAATTTGAGGTGACAGGACACTTGAGGTACGTTTCGGTTGAGGACTATTCTTTTTGTTTGTCAGAATTTAGGAGAGGGTGAAGGTTGGAGAAGGAATGTTGGATACTGTTGAAACAGTGTTGCAGAGAAGTCAAGCCAGAGTTCAAGTGTCTAATACTTAACTGATAAAACTATATGCTCATATTTAGAATATACCTGTTACTCCTTTTGGCAGTGAGGTTCTTAAAATCAGTCACAAATTAGACCAACTATGTCTATTGTTTATCAGGTATTTTAAACATGTCTGATGAATTCTGGCAAAACATTTATAACACACGACGAATAAGGAGTGTGGAGAGGATGCAGCACTCGCACTGAGAGACTTTATTTTTAAAACAAAAAACAAAAAACAGGCATGTTTCACCAGCTGTTTGGGATTATGCAAGAGTTTGTGTTGGGGTGGGCTGCTTTGACAGACGCGCCAAAGGGTTCATGGTGGGATGGAGAGTGTGAAGGCTTATCCTGCTCCATCCATCCATCCATACACACACACACACACACACACACACACACAGCGGGGATGACACTGTTTCAGGACAGCGTATGTGCTACCAAGAGATGCTACTTACTTGATCTGCTTTGCGTTTTTGTAGCGGACAAAGACGACAATTGGATAAATGTGAACGCTGTGGAGCCTTTCGATGGCGTGCGGGGCGATGTCGAGCAGACAGTGACAGCCCTGTGTCCGAAAAAGAACAAACCAATTCAACACACCGTTTCAAAATGCTTGACAATTAACACTTGCTGTTAGGAGCAGGAATCCTGCATCTAAGATTAAAATGCTGCAACAGTGACAGTTTATCTGGAGCAGAGATTAAAGACAAATTGAAGCCACTTTATCTTTCCTGATAACATCTGAGGGGAAAGAAAAGCACTAGCGAATACCTTATCTGTTATTTCCTTTATTGAAGCAACAGTGGTCACGTCAAAATGGCCACTCCTGCGCTTGTAGTCGATGAAGAGGCAGTCCTTGACGCCCCGCTCGATGGCTTGCTGGGATGCCTTCATCACCTCTGCAGACATGATAGAAAGAGGAGAGAAAATTGAGAGGTGACAGCAGGGACATTCCTCGAAGTTGTGATGTAAAAATAATCGCATGATGAAAATTATTTTACATACCAACCCCTTATTTCAGATGCCGCACTACACAACAATTTGTAGGACTGACAAACATCTTAACGAGCTGAACTCACCCAGTACACATCTGCAGAACTTCCCAGGAGACTCTTTGACCAGCATCTCCTTGACGGGGTCAGTGAGCGGCCCGAGGATGAGTACCGGTCGGGGAGAGGTGCACTCCACCTTCTGGACCCGCTGGTACGCCAGGCTCACGCAGTCTGTCACAAAGAACACACAGATCAGTCAGCAAAGAGTTACGTGGCGCCATTTTGATGCCTCCTTCCATTTTTAATCCACAATATCTGTTACGTTTTTCCTCACCGTCAAGGAAGGGGATGGAGTCCGTGCTGATGGCGTCCAGAGCCACCATCTCCTTGCTGTCTTTGGAGCTGCTGCGTTTGTGTTTCTGTTTCCTCCTGAAGAAGGATCTGCGCGCCGCTGCGGAGAGAGTCTTACTGGAGTCTTCCTTCATTTCTGTCACACTGTGTCTGCGGTAAAACTCTTGGTCCATCCTACACCGCATACACACACGGAAACACAGATTTAATTACTCAGGAATCACATGGAAAAGGCTGTGTGCATCAGTGTATAAAAGTAGGGATATTAACGGCTAAGAAGGTTTTAAAAATATAACATTTTCACCTTTTGGGATTGTTAAGATACAATTTGCTGCACTAAGGCTCGAGCAGAGCAGGTTTGTGTTAGAGATGTAGCTCTGAGATTCAAGGTTGGTTGGACAATATAATTAATCTTTATTGATTTTAGCATTTGTTTGGACTTTAGTGTTACTGGCTACAGGCCCTTCAGGGCCAAGAACAAAAACATAAAAAATAAATTTTGTTTAGTAACATCAATGCATGTCTGCAGAGACAAGAGGACAGCGTGACCTTGCAGTCAGTGCAGAAGGACAGCCCCAAACATATGGAAGAGAAGTGACATTACATATGATTCCTACATCGCGGCAGTACAGCACAGACTGTTGTCACAGCTGTTACGAACTGTCCTCCAGCTCAAAAATGTATGTGTGTGTAAGCATGCATTGCATTCTCCACCCACATGTACTTGCTGGGGATCTGCCCCCTCTGGATCTGCTGTGCGTTCTCATCTAGCTGCCAGGCCATCCACGTCCCGAAGCTGCCCTTTGGTAAAGACTCATCCACGTACAGGATATCGTCCTTCTTAAAACTGAGGTCCCCCTCGGCCTCCCCCACCCGGTCGTAAAGTGCTCTGGTGAGAGGGAGAGACAAAGATAGATGGGGAGTTATGAGGAGCGGGGTGGGGCGAGGGAGCGGAAGAGCGGAAGAGCATAAAGTTGATGAAGTGAGAGAGTAGGTGAGGTATCAGACAAGAAAGGTGTGAAGGGAACAAGATCACGAGATAGGAGCGGGGTAAGAAAGCGAGTGTGGAGAAAGTTTATCTACTGACAGTGTGTTTGCCTCTTGTTGGAGCCTCGTAAGTCATTCCCGAGCAGCCTATCTGTGACAGCCAGGGGGGGCTGAGTGTATTTACTGCGGATGACATCACAAACCCACTTGCCTATATGACAAGTGACTGCGGCAGCTGCGGCAACACGCCCCGACAGACACCCAACAATAAAACATGACTATTTTAGAGCTTCATTTTCCATTCATATCCAGTGTATTTTCTAATCGCTGGAAAACACTGAGCGCTAAAATGGATGAGGTGTTGGGTGTGTTGCGTAGTGAGTGCAGAGATTAGATAACCTAAATTTGTGGTGTGATTAGCAGCGTTGCAGTCACACGGTGGATCTGGGACATAATTGGTTAGATGAAAAAGATTCCAGCTTGTCCAAGGGGCGCTCCAGTGGTGGCTCTAAATATAGCAGCATGGACAGAGATGAGGCTGCTCGGGGAAAATTAGCGTCGTCCTTTTACAGAGCTGTTACACAGAAACGTGCAACAGTGATGTGTGCGCACGAGTAATGTGTGTATGTGCATGTACCTAATATAAAAGCCATCTCCTGGAACGTCTTTAAGCGTGCTGAAGTCATCTGGCCGATGCTGCACCTTGAACGTGACCGTCTCTGCAGGCTTCAGCATCTCGACGTACACCTCCTCCGCCGTCTTATTCTTCATATTCACCGAGTTGTACTGAAAGATGAGGGGATGACAACAGGAGAGAAAAAAAAGCAAGTGAGCTTCACATTATGAAAAATAAGACAAACTCAGCTTGCAGAGAAATTTACTGAGTGTTTACACTCATCTGTGTATTCATTTGTCGTGCCTGTGAAGGGTCCGCTAGTAAACAGTTACATTTCCTCCGGGGCTTTCAGCTGTATTAAAGTGTCGCTGTATTGATTTGTGCCACACGTATGGAGGAAGAAAACAAACAGGATGCAAGATTGAAGGACGGACTGATGACAAAGCTGCATGGCAATTCAGATGGCAGGCCCTTTGTGGCGGAGCGCTAAGTGGGAGCATGCCACAAATTGTCTGTTATGAGTTTGCGGTGCTCTGAATGGATCACCGGCGTGGAGTCACAGAGAACGCAGACGAGGAGAAGATCAATGAGTAACAGTGACGGGCAGGAGAAAAAGAAATGCCGGCGCCTTTTTACAGTGCTCCAGTCTACAGCAACAAAAGCTCACAAAGCTTTGCAGCACCTTATTATAAGAATTTAGCTTTGAGATCACTTCATAAAACTGACACCTACAGCTACTACTACTGTCTTACAAAAATCCACAGCAATTCCATTTGTGAAACTGAATAAAGCCCGCACTTAAAAAAGGTCTGACTCTCCTGTTATATATCTGACTGAATAAAAATACTTCATGTGTTCAAATAATTATAAATACAACAAACAAAAACCTTCATAAACCATAATTTTTTGCATGGTACATTACGGTCAGTTGCTGTGTTTATGCATACATCCTTATATATATTATAAAAAGAAAGCTTGTGCATGTGTGTTTGAGTGAAAGCAGAGTTGCACGAATCCACACCTCCACGATGAGGTCCCCAGGAAGCAGCCCATCAGGGCCTCTGGCAGGACTGTCCTCGTCCAGGCTCTCTATGTAAACGCCCCGTAGGTTCCCTCCGCAGAGCGTGACCCCCACCTCCACCCCAGGCCGGCGTACCGTCACAAGCCGTGGCTCACCCACTTTCCTGCTGCCATCAGACGGCATCCTAGAGGACAGAAAGTGGTCAGTTTAAGAGTTACGAGAGCGTAATGGCGTGGCGCAGGAGCTTCTCTTACACTCAATTTAATCGAGGTTTACCTGATGAAATTGTGGGGACTGGTGGTGGGTGTGGTCTGCTTGGAGGAAGGCGTGAGCGTGCCCTCGTCCTGTTCGCTGAGTGTATCGATGGTGGAGTGATTGTCGGGGGTGGCGGCTCCGCTCCCCTGGGGCGTCGACTGAGTGCTGACTGGCTCCAGACGGGAGCTGCACCGAGAGGAAAAAGTCAGAAATAGCGACGTTATGACTCCATCATTAAAATTACATCACACGAGGGCCTCTTCACAGCAGAGGTCAGTGTCTCCATTACATACTTTGTCCAGCAGAGAGCACTGACAAGTTTATTTATCTTAAACTGTAAAATGTTTAAGTACCAAATAAGTTAAGTTTCTTTAAAAACTCTTTGTTTCTGAGCTCTCAGTATGTTCTGTGATGTTATCAGCCAATAGAGGCTGACATTGTTTTGCTCTCAAATATCAGTAGAAGTATCAGACTCTGAATTCGAGCATCAGCTGGACTCATCACGCAAACTGTGTTGTATCTAAAGATAAAGAGCTATGTATTTAATTACATCTTTAGACTTGGCAGCTGGGCGAACAACGGCTGTTTCAGAGATTCCTTTATGTTCATTCAGCTAAAAAAGTGTGAATGCAATGAAAATGCATCATCTGGCCTCACTACTCAAAAAAAAAGAAAAAACTACAAATGCATTCAGAGGACACCTGGCCGTATGAAACTAAATACCCACGTCATTCTTAAACTGAAACGCTTACTGGAACTGTTTCAGAGATGAACAGAGCGGCACACCTGGGACAACGCCCGCGCCGAACATCTACAGACAACTCTACAAGAAACATCGTGTTACCTGGAGCGCGAGTGGTTGCCCAGCTGGTACATGTGTGGGTTGTACTGGGCCATAATGGTGATGGTGTCACACTGCTGGCCGATGATGAGGCGCGCCTGCTGCTCCGTCGCGTTCCGCAGGTTGATGCCATTATACTAATGAAAGACATAAAGTGTGATTAGGGAGAGAGTTGTAGGAGAGATGGGGTTACTAAAATAACAGAGCTATATTATGAGCACAGTATGCGCCTGGTCTATTAAGGGTTTTAAGTCATTAGTAGTACTTGGTGGAGAAGATTGACAGGGGATTAGTTTTAAAAAGAGTGCCTACTCTATATCCTGTAAAGACACCAGGCAGCCATTATTTGCTACGCAACATCTGTAGTCCTATTTGTAATTCAGAACTGCTGAAGCAATGCATGCTTAATTCTGGTTATGTAAAGCCACTAATTCATATTTATATATATATATATATTGTTTTGTGTTATCTTCACTGGTGCATGCACCTCAGTCATGCATAACACATCATTATTATACTGAACATAGTTACAGATCAATGGCTTCATTTAATCTCTTTGAGCTTTAACTATTAATAAGGACGAGAAAAGTCAAGAGTCTTAACAAGATTTCCACTTAAAGGTCCAGTTTGGAGGATTTAGGGGGATATATTGGAAAACATGGAATTTAATGTGTTTTCTTTAGTGTATAATCACCTAAAAATAACAACTGTGAATTGTAACCTGGGGAAATTTCATCTGGTTGCAATCTGCAATCCTCACTGCTAGATGCCACTAAATCCCCCTTAGGGTGCTGTCAGATCTAGAGTTGTCTTGCTTTGGTCCGAATCAGGGACAAATTTTATTACAAAGTTGTATAATTGCCTAGAGTTGGTTCATGTTCTCACGGCAGCATTTAAAAGTGGACCAGGTCAAATGCCTTGTGCGACAAAACTGCTCCTGATTGGTCAGAATTTCCATGTGGGAAAAATCCAGGAAGTAAACAAAATGTTGAAGAAGAGTACACTTGCAAGATAAATGTGACACTTTCTAATGTCACAATGGAGG
>JAPZEB010000003.1:17158140-17172288 GCA_029783705.1 Chaetodon striatus | reverse complement strand
GTGACAGCGATGTTGGCATCCAGAATCGTGCCACTTCATTTGGCCCAATTCTGGGGCATCATTCATCCTGAGTCTCAGCCGAATTGGGTAACCAGCCCGACTTATTTCTTCCAGTGTGCTGAGTTCAGAAAGATGCCATTTTAGCTACCTGGGATGAGATGGGAATGGATCACAGGGATTTTATACTGACAGTTGTAAACTACGTGAATACAGTGCACTTCACGAAGTTGGTTTTTATTTTGAAAGTTCCGACCGGAAGCACTTGCGTCTGGCTTCTCGCTAGCCCACGCAGCTTTGCCTTTCAGCTCAGAGAACTGCAGAGAAGATGGCGGCGCTACGAGTCGTGGTGCTATCGGGGAGTGGGAGAGCCCTCCTCAGCACACCGAAAGCTATCAAGACCCCCGTGGTAGGTGGACAGATGAGTGTTATATTTATCATCTAGGACAAAGTGTGTTTAAAATGACATTTTGATCGGTCAGCGCTGCGGTGGGGTGTCCTAGCACCGAGCTAATGTTAGCCTGTCGGCTGTCAGCGGGGTGAGGCAAGGTCACTCGTGATCCTGTACATTTTTAGGATGTCAGCAACGACTGTGGAAATAGCTCTTAGGATATATTGTCACATTATACCCGTAGAGATCGCCGTGGCGTCAATAACTGCAAAAGCAAGTACCGCGGGTCCTCTTTACAGGTAGCCATCGCTGTATGGAGCAAGCTAGCCGTCTAGCTAACTCATGAAGTCGTGTCATCCACCCGGCGAATGTGCAGGGTCACTAAAATTAAACTTTCTCTACAGCTAACTGTACACGGACACGTATCTGCACGCCGCATTATGTTATCACAGTCTCGACCTCTGCCAAGATGCGTCCACACTCTGT
The DNA here is from genome assembly GCA_029783705.1 of Chaetodon striatus. Lineage (NCBI taxonomy): Eukaryota > Metazoa > Chordata > Actinopteri > Chaetodontiformes > Chaetodontidae > Chaetodon > Chaetodon striatus. The sequence goes on along the minus strand of JAPZEB010000003.1, from coordinate 17,171,414 downwards.
TAAAAGCATCAACGGCGAAAGTAGCCGAGCTAATCGGCTAGCATGTTAGCATTTCAAGGACTGAAAGGACTTCCGGTGAAGAGAGCCGACTTTAGCCGTTTATAGCTGTAACGTAAACGTTATCCTTCATCACCGGCGTCCGTGGGTGCGACCTGAGGCTGTTTACACTCCGTCCTTTGTAGCGTTATGTGTTTATTGGCGGTTAATGGGAATGCAAAATGCATGTAATCTAATGTCCTTGTGTTATTTAATCAGTAATCTATAGAGAGTATGTACATGCGCGTTAGTTCAAGCGTTGTATGGTTGTTTACCAAAAACTCAGTGTCCATAACTATCTGCAGTTTTCCTCTTATCGAGAAGTGACAGTTACTGTCTCCTTACCACTTGTCAGAAAATGTCTGTCACAGCCAGATGTGTCATGTTCAGACACCTTGTTTTGTCCAATTAACAGCTCGAAACCTGTAGACAAGTCATTATTATTTGATATAAGAAGAGCAGCAGATGCATAATGTTTTGTTATTGGAAAATGTCTTAATGATCAAACCAATAATCATCTCAGCTCCTACACGCTTTGGGAAGCATATCACCCAAGGGTGCTTGTAATGCAGCTACTGATGTTGTACTGGGCTCAATATGACATATTATTACTATGGTGCAGAGTTAATGGGTCAAAAATCTACTTGCCCACCATCAAATTTTACTTGCTTGTATTTAAATCGTTTTACATGTTAGCAGTTATCAGATAATAACAGGTTAGAGTTAGTAGCCAAATAAATTACCCAGTTTTATTTGTCTTGCTCTCAAACTTTGAGCACAGTGCGCAATACATAGTCAGAGTTGCACCCATCTTCCAGGATAATTGATATCAGTATGTTTAAAATGCAAGCTTCGTCTGTACCTGCCAGCGCTTTCTCACCAGTGTCTGATCGGTACCAAACACAGCCAACTCTTAATAGAGGTGAGTGGGAAGCAAGATGACTTACTCCTTTAATTCCTTTTTACCACTTGCCCAATCGAGCAAGTGAGTGGCTAGATTCACTGTCCTGATGAGATATTTTACTTGTCCTGAAGAGTCCTTATTGTTGAGCCCTGCTGTAAACAGTTTTTTATGTGTTAGGCTAATTTGACAGTTCAAAGCAGGGGTGGAGACAGAAATGATGAGGCAGAGATAAAGGGCATGAAACAAAGGTCCTTGGTGGTAATAGAACCAGGGATTGCAATCACAGTATGTGATATGTGTCCTACTGGACCACACCACATGGGACTTAAAAATGGTAGATGGTCACTGGTCCACTGGCAGATACTACTTCTCACCATTCAGGTCACAAGTTGGTAAATACCTGTAGGTGCTGTTCCTGAGTGTGGCTGGTCTGGAGATGGAGGGGGTGGGGGTGTGTGTGCATGCATACTGATGCAGTGATGCTGTCATGTGATGCCCCCTGCCTGGTTACATAGGCACTACTCAAGGACAGTTTCATAAGGACAACAAGTGCACACAGTATAAGCAAGGGCATTATGATGAGTCTAACTTGACGAACAGTATCTGTACAGTAAAGCTGTGTTTGGAGGTGAACTTTGATCTTGAAAACTCACAGGTTGTCACAGTCAGCACTGTCCTGAACATGACTTTTCTTTGTACTTACTAGAGTCAAATCAATTAGAAAATTCTGCAAATTCTTTGTATTTTTGCTTAAAGTCAACCAAAGGTTAATGTTATGTTATGTTAATCTACTAATATATTAATTTAGTAATCAGCCCTAATCTCAATCTTATAACACAAAATTTAAAGTACTCGTCCATAAAGTAATGGAATGATTCACAAAATTAGCTGCACGTCATTGTACTGGGATGTTTTAAGTAATTAACTGGTTTCTTGTTATGCTGTTGTTCCTCCGCAGGCCAACATGTCCTTCGCCAGCCTGCCTCGAAGCAAGAAGGTTGCCCTGACGACACTAGGCGTTGTCACGGCCAGCGGGGCAGGGCTCGCTCTGATGCTGCACCAGTCAGTTAAAGCCTCCGATCTTGAGCTCCACCCCCCTCACTACCCATGGAGCCACGCTGGACCTCTTTCCTCTCTGGACCACGCTAGGTGAGATGAATGAACACACACACACACACAAACTCACCAGTTTCTGTAATAATCAAATGCAATCACAGATGTTTCAACTTTTGATTTACTGTCTGTCGTGTTCTCCCACCTTTAGTCTCGTAATTTGTAGAGGATGACTGTATTTTTAACCACAGGTGTCTCTTTGTGTTTTCCTTCTCTGTCACTCTCTGCCCCCCCCCAGTATTCGTCGTGGTTACCAGGTGTATAAGCAAGTGTGTTCAGCCTGCCACAGTATGGAGTACCTGGCCTTCAGAAACCTGGTGGGAGTGTCGCACACTGAGGCTGAGGTTAAGGCCATCGCTGAGGAGGTGAGGCTGTGTGTGTGAGCATAAGAATGATAGAGACTCCATGGTGGAGCAGTTTCAAACTGATCACATAACACTGATGTAGTATTGTACATTTTAAAATAATAAAAAAAAACAGTGCAATTTTTTTTAAAGGTGTCTTGTGTGTTGTGTTCAGGTTGAGGTCGTGGACGGACCTGATGAGAGTGGAGAGATGTTCACCCGGCCAGGAAAGCTGTCAGACTATTTCCCAAAGCCCTACCCCAACGCTGAGGCAGCTCGCGTCGCCAACAACGGAGCCCTGCCCCCGGACCTCAGCTACATCGTCAATGCCAGGTAAATCCTGAAATACAAAATACCTGCACAGTTAAACCTGAAAGCCACAGAATCAGCCTGAAATCTACATATGCTTGGTGTTAACTCATTGTGTCCCCCCTCTTCCCTCAGACATGGAGGAGAGGACTACGTGTTCAGCCTGCTGACAGGATACTGCGAACCTCCAGCAGGAGTGACAGTGAGAGAGGGACTCTACTACAACCCATACTTCCCTGGCCAGGCCATCGGCATGGCTCCGCCCATCTACAACGAGGTGCTGGAGTATGACGATGGTACGTAAATATGCAGCGTGCAGCACAGTGTGCTGCCAGGCTGTGTTTATTCATAGGTCCCACTAATAAACAGCAGTGTCATCATATGTATTACTTTGTCTTAGAGGCATAGATAGAGATTCAGTACACCTAATTAGAAAAACTGATTTTCCATTTCAGTTCTTCTACATGCTAAATACACACTTTTTTATATATTGCACAGTCAACTGCTACTGCTTTGTAAAGACAGTGTGGTAAAAGATATGATTATTTCACCCACAGTGACGCTGTCTGTGAGAGTGTGTTATAGTTGGCTGGAGTTAAAGTCATTGTGCTGATTGTTGTCTGCATCTGTTGCCATAGGAACTCCTGCCACCATGAGCCAGGTCGCTAAAGATGTATGTACGTTCTTGAGGTGGGCTGCTGAGCCAGAGCACGACCAGCGCAAACGCATGGGACTGAAGGTACAGCACACACACACACACACACACGTATACTAGGGGTGGGCGATACTACCAGGTAATACAGGACCAGAATCGCCAGTATTGATACCCAGCCGATACTCTAAATCGTCTAAAGTGGGAATTTTATTTTAATTTGTTATGTTTTTTTAATAACTACTCAGGCTCAGACATACACACTGCATCGAACATCCACAGACAGCTCCAGATACAACAATCTCTGTCACAGTTTGTCATGGCTGTTGTCAACAGTAGCCGCTCTATGGGTGTGTCATGCGGTTGAAAAGTGTTTGTCAATTAATGCCATTTATGTTCCACCACAACATCGCTCATATTGCAGAACAGTTTACCCACAATTTTGTTCACAACATCAGTGAATGGCCTGGCAGGTCTTAGGATGCAGACACTAACACCTTACATTTACTGACAAATATTTCTGCCTAAAAACTAGAAACAAGAAGTGAGTTTGGCGACTCATGGGAAACTGATAAATGGTCAAATTTGTGGAAAAGTTGTAGGGACTTGTCGAAAGTCCAGGCAGAATTTAAAGGTTTGGTTGATTTCGCTGTGATCTTAACATCTTGAGTGGCTCATAAGGTGTATATTGTAACTGTTAGGTCACTGGATGCACCTGTAACTCCCATTTGTTAAAGTTTTCTGTGTTGATAGAGGAATTTTTAGAATGTAGCACCGCTTTAAACCGGGTGTAAACATGGAGCTCGTTGTGAGATTTATCTTTGTGCTCTCGTCCTCTTTCCAGTTGCTGCTGGGCGCCGGCATCCTCGTCCCTCTGATCTATTATATGAAGAGACACAGGTGGTCTGTGCTGAAGAGCAGGAAGATCGCCTACAGGCCTCCCAAGTAAACTGAAACAAACCCCCCTACCTGGGCCTAAAACCTACCAGAGAGGGGCTGCGTTCAACAACCCCACAACGCTCACCTCACAATGGTCATACGGACAAGGAACAACTGACAAACACATACATGCCTTTCTAAGAGGGGGTAGAGAAATGAGAGTCTATATATTATGTTTATTCTTACAGGAGAATGCCTGTTTTTAGTTGTTGGCGTGGTAGATCCATTTGTGTGACAGACTTTTCTTTATCTGGAATACTGTGGTGCAAGTGTGGCTGAGAGTTGTGGCGTTCTTGAACACACCCTTCACAAAGTTTGTTTGATCTGCATCGAGTCATCACTGGCAGCAGTTCAGGTCTCGACATCTCGTATCAGACGCTTTGTCACAATCGACTGAGAAGTCAGTTGACTGCCCATCTTTGTAAGATATTCAATAATCACACAAACGCTGAGAAATGGTTGCCGTCAGATTGTGTAACATCATCCTGGGTGTGTGTCAATCCATCCTCCCCTGTCCTCTCCACAAACAACTCAGTGGATGCAACGCAACCTCTGAACCTCTGTTTTACTGTACAAAATAAATTATCTTAAAGGAAACTTTGGCGGTTTGTTTTATTCATAACAGCAGGAGATATCTCACACACACACACACACACACACGCACACCACACACACCATTTAATGCTGCCTGGGTCGTTCTGATCATTTCTGTCTGACTCGTTGTAGAATCTGCTTCTACACTTTGTCATGTAAATATTTAATAAACTGGTGAATGAACAAACTTTCTCGTGAGGTTATAATTTGTTGACCTCTGGTGTGGAACCTCACTAACCCTTTGGAAATGCAAGAAATGAATCTGATTAATCTGTTTCCTGTCTGGAAGAAGAACAGCTAAGTCACAAAACAACTGTTTTTATTCAAAGTTGACACATGCAGTCTTAGTCCATGTAATTTTAGTGATCATCAAGTCTCTTCTGTAGTGGAATTAACATTTTATGCATGCATCCGCTCACTGTGATGGCCCACCAGCAGATGGAGACATATACACTGCCTCTCAATGCATCTAATATTCCTTCATTGTTCAAATTAAGACAAAGCATGTCGGCCGATTCTTATGACGTGCCGATGTTATCATGCATCCCTAAACACAGCATTCGAATTTTGTGAACTTTGACCATCAATCAAAACAAATAAGGTTCAAACGACAGCAGAGTTATGTGTAGCTCTGTTCAATCATACGCTTACCTGACTGAATGTGTTTCTGTGTTGCATTTCCCCTGTTTGCCACAGTGGCAGATGGCCTGACAATTTTACACACCACTGCCAACAATTAACCTGAATATGGCGGGTGGTGGGGGCTAATTTTAGACCCTGCTCTGAACGCAGCAGCAAAGAGCTGAGCATACTTAAAACTGAGCATATGTGTTTACACTGAGTGCATGAGCGTCCTGATAATGTAGTCAGGTATCCACTCCATGTTCATTAATGTCCAGTCTTTGGTGCTACAGAGCAGAATGCTAAGATAGAGAGAAATGAACACTTAGCTGCACCCACATGATCAAAGCCCTGGATACGAGTCTGATGATGTATTCAAGGAGGAGAGTAACCAGAGGCAGCGAATTAACTTGAGGGTCAACTCTGGGTTTTTTAGTACTACAAACCTGGTTCTCTTTCTAGTGAGATAAATCACCACCGTAACTCATGCTGAACAGCTAACCTGCTCCTATGCAGGTTATGTTCAGAGTATCGGATCACAGCCTGTCAACGACCCGACCTCTGACCGCTCAGATCACTGAAGAAAAAAGTATCCATGGACAAAAGTCCAGAGTCTCAGGTAAAAAAAAAGAGTAACCTATATATTGTTACAGGTCAGTAGAGTAATTTCATTATTTCAGGTCTCTTTTTTAAACAGATCTTCTAACAGAGAAATAGTTTACAACACTAAACACGTGATGTTAACACTATTTTAACTTGTGCAAAGTTTATTTTAGTGCACTGTGACAGTGCTGCTATTTTACACTGATTTCATCACCCCGCTCAAAACAATAGAGACACCTGTGTGATGAGAACATGAAAACAGCAGATAATTTATTAGTAAAATAATCCACACACTGTTAATTAGCTCCTGTTATTACAAATATAACATTTCAGTCATGTAGACCTCATCAGTCATTAACTACATTTCCATCCTTTACTTCAGCAGCAGAATCAGTCTGGTGTTACTTTAAAGTGTTTTATGTGTCATATTCAGAGTAGTTTTGTCATCACCTAACTAAAAAGCAAATAATACTTCATAGTAATGTCACATATAGTCTCGTGATATCTACATGTAATTCAAGTCTCAGCCGACGGTGTATTTTTGGATAGTGTTTACAATATTTCAACATTTTTCACAATAAGATTACAGATTATCGTTTACATCCTGATCACTGACATTTTACTGTCTCGCAGTCGCAGACACTTTGGGTACCGTTTCATCTCGTGTGATATAAAGTAGCCTATTTCATTCATGGTTCTGGTGTTGTCGCTGTAATTAACACCCCTGCCTCTTTCACATAACCGCGCTCGTGGCTGGATAGGAAAACCCAGAGTTGACTGAAGTAGTTGATAACCAGCTTTGTGGTACCGGCTATCCAGGCAGCAAATGAGGTTTAGTCAAAGCAGATAACAAAAAGATATTCTAGATAAGCTGAACTGGCTTTGTAGTACAGGCCTCAGGTTTCTCATGTTCCGCGTAAACATAATCTCCTGAATAAGATCAGTAGCTGGATAAGGCTCAAAGGATAAGGCTGTTCATACTACTGCAAAGACAGGAATTTGCAGTATCTTCAGTGGGTGTGCATTTATAGTGTTAAAGTATGGAAACAGCCTCTCTGTGAAAGTGTGTGTGAAGGTGTGTATGTGTGTGTCAGTGTCAGAATCGGAGAATGACAGATTTCCTTTGGTCCAGTCCAGTTTAACTCTGATCCTCTGGAGCTTCTTCCTCATGGACAGAACCATGGAGGGATAATTGCACTATTTTTACTGCCTTATTTAATGTCACCTTTGTGCGTACTGCATCATCGGACCTCCAGTTGACCTCAGGGTATCATGCACACCTGTAATGTTCATTAATATGAGCCTTAAATGTAGATGTGGGCTATATGTGGAATGCATCTGCTCAAAAAACATACAATTAGCTTATAAAACACAGTGATTAGACAAATTAAACAACCTAGCAGTGTATGAAATAATGAAAATTACAACAGTACAATGCTAATTATGGATTAACGCAACAGCAATAATTATCCAGGACTATAAAATATAATAGCATAGCACTCACAGGAGCATTTATCTCTGCATTAGGAGTACGTGTACGAGATATAGGATACATTATTGATGCATTTTCTCAAAGATCTTAAACAGCTTCTCTTGAAGGAGTGCAATACTAGGTTTATTTTTATTCTTTATTTATTTATTTATTCATTTTATTTTATTTTTATCTCAGGTATTTCCTGCTTGGAAATTATATTTTATTTCTTATTTCTTCCTTTGTGTGTGTGTATGTTTTGTTTTTATCTTTAGTGATACTTGTTTGGAATTTGTACTCTTTTTCTTTTCTTTTTTTAATATTTGTTTGTTTGTAAATTGGTGATACGCATATAGTACATCTCTTAAATTTCAGTGTAAGGTGGGGTCCTTTTACAAGCCCTCAAGTTTTTTATTTTGATTTGTTTTGTTTTGTTTGATCCCACCTGTGCATTTCCTTTTGTTGCTGTATAGACAGACAGACAGACAGACAGACAGACAGACAGATAGACAGACAGATAGACAGACAGATAGACAGATAGATAGATAGATAGATAGATAGATAGATACTTTATTAATCTCAGGGGAAATAAAGGCACCCAGTAGCTTTTTACACAACACAACACGTGCAAAAACACAGATACACATATGAATAGAGAAAATAAGAATATACAAGAATAAAAGGACACAGCAGTGAAATGATCTAGTCCAGTCCCAGGACTGCAGAGAGCTGGAACTACAGATATGATATGCTTCTGATGATACTGCAGATTTGTGGTTGACAGTGCAGGTATTGTGATGTAAGGTGATTAAATTAAAGTGTAAGAGCAGTGCAGAAGTACTGAATACTTTGCTATGAATAATATGAATCTAACTGATGATAAATATATGAACAGATACTCGTGCACATACAGTTTTCTTTTTCTGTAGAACATGCTTAAAAGTAAAAACTGAAGACTGCATTAAGTAAGGAATGCTGGAAAGTATAAAAATATGAGCAGCACAGAAGGTGGAATATGAAATGCTAGCAGAGGGTGAATATCTAAATAAATACAAATGCAAATAGGGTGTAAAATAACTAAAGAAAATGCAAATTGTGCAAGGTTAATTCAACCAGTAACTGAGTGACAGTCCTGCAGCCTGGAGGCAGGTGAGCAGGTGTACTTGAGTAAAGGATGTGAATACTTCCTCCACCTCTGGTAATCTGTTATCTTTGTTTAAATTCCATCAGTGTGATGCAACTCACCGTATCACCACAGTGCACCAGATGGACTTACATCATAAAAACATATTAAATACTTGATGAACCAAGTCATATTGATCCTTTCATCATGATCTTTTGATTTAACACAGGCGCATAAAATCAGCAGAACCCTCACTGACTACATTAAGTACGTTATTTAGTAAAAATGCTAATGCAGAGATAAAAATACAACAATGTTATTCAGTCCTTGCATAACACTGTCATAGCCACAGGCTTACGCTCCATGTGTCTATATCCAAAGCACTGCAACCAATTTCAGCGTGTTCTGTATGCGTGTGTCGCGTGAGACAGAAGAGGGCAGTGAGCCATATGCAAACATGTAAACAATACGTGAAGGTGACAAATGAAATGTGTATTTTTAGTGGGATTTGTGAAATACAATATGATGATGATGGATGCACTCCAGTCTACGGCTGAATAAAGATTGTTGGCACAGAGGCGGGCGTCTGCAGGCATACCTCTCAAACCGTGACCTTATTCATGCATGCACTGAATCTCATTGTGACATCTACAACTCTCTCTCCCCCCCCCCGCCGTCTCCCTCTGTCTCTGCCATGCTGGCTCCATAGCTCGTGCAACCATGTGGTATCCCTTCAGATGAAAAATTAATTACGATTCATTCATATCAAAGGGAAGCAGGTCCCCACTGATGACACAGATTGGACGTTTGTGTCTGTACCCTACTTCTGAGGACACACGCACTTGAGTAGAGAAGACAGCCTGATGCTTTTTATCTTGGGGGTATGAATGGGTTTATTATTTAGACAACAGGGGTGGTGTCTTGAGCTGTCTGATAATTTACTGAAATATTATTTAACAGATTTGTTTATCAGACAGCGCGGATCAGGGCAGATAATAGCTTTATCTTTTATTGAAGAGACTGTCTGCAAGCATATCCGTCATTTATCCTGGTGAAATTTTATTTTATTGCCTGTCTGAAAACAGATCTAACTAATGGGGAGCTTTCTTTGCTGCGGGTGACAAAACAATTACTTTACTCCACTCATTTTTGACACACTCTTATTTACTGCATCTACGATTGTGTATCCATTTCCTCCTGTTAGAGGAGAATAAGTTTCTTGGTGTCCTTCATCATCATTCCTACACTTTTAAGGACATTTTTGAATGTACAGCCATTACTTCCCCACAATACCTCAGACCTCGAGGCACAGTGAGGATTCCCAAATGATTAGATCAGCTATAGTAGACATTAAATGAAGCAATTCCTGGTTTTTAATTAACAGTGAATTACACAGCCTTCAGCTGCATGCCTGCAACAGATGGGAGGTTTCTGATCACGATGATATCAAAACTACAGTGTTGGCAGAGACGTTAGACCTTCTAAGAGTCATATAATGACGGCTAAATTATCATCTCAAAACTGATCTAATCGCATCTAATCTTCATTAAAATATTCTAGTTATTGTAATCCTCACAGCTATCTAAAGTCCTGCAGCCTTTTCTGTCATTTCTGGTCAGTTTTAACATGATGTGATCAAAAATGATCCTCCCAGCATGGCCGATACCCAGGGGTCCGTCTGACAGCACTGCAGACATGCTAGACTTGTTTAATGTGGCCAAGCCGGCTTTATGGATGCCATCAATCCCCCCCACCACCCCCACCCCACCACCATATACACACACACACACCCAGACCCTTACACACACACTTTAGAGTTATTGATCGTGGTGCAGTTAACTCACACACACTACTGCGGCCAGCCGAGCGAAGCAGAGCCACGTCTCTACAGTCAGGCGTGTTGAGCAGCGTTTAAGTGAAGCCAACAGGACGTAATAAGGCGTGGAGAGCGCCATGTGCCTCACACCCCTCAAGGAAAGAGAATTTATGTGAGTATTGACTGAGTGAAATGCTGTGGATTTTAAGTCATCAGACGTCCATCATATTCAGTGTTGGAGAATGAAGACACTTGTGTGTCATGTTGCCTAAACAGATTTGTGAACATGATTATTGATCTAATTCCATCAGATAATGATCTATTTTTTCACAGCTGAGCATTTGAAGGAACTCTGCTTGCTGAAATTCACTTTTGGAGTGGCTGTAGGGGTTGGATTAAGGCTTCACTGCCCTCTACTGGCTAACAGAGTCTACTACCACACGCTAACAGCATCAGAGCAGATGTGAGGAGGACTTGACCTTATGTTTTGCACCTTTATTTGCTTATGAACCAGTGACTGTATATTACAAACATCGCTTTGAATCTCAGAGTGACATCTGTATCTAAATAACGCCTGGTCATTTGTTGTATGTTTCAAATAATTTCCAACGTACGCATGTGTTCTCAATATTTATTTTCTCTTACTCATGAAGATAAAATCAATTCACAATTTATGAAATGTGATGTTTGACTTTTACATGCTACGATGACAGGCACAAGATGCACAAATTAAAGCGTGTGATGCAAATACAGCACGACTACGACGAACAAAAAAGTAGCGTAGACAAAATATAGAAGTGATTATACAATCGCAAACATCAACAGACAACTTTGGTACTTAGCTGCTGTGTATTCCACGTCTCACACTTGATTCAGCATTGCTGAACGATACAGAATTAGCCGGTAAACGTGCCAGGTAACATAAGATACCTGACCACATTGGCAAAATTGATATAAAATGTCTTAAAAATATATAGCTATAAAAAGTCAAATGTTATCTCTTTCAAATCTATGATATGGCCGTGTGTGTTCAACTCAAATATCCAACAGATATCGCAAGTGAAAAAATATAAAACCTTTTTGTGCATACTGTAAATGGAAAAGAAACAACAGAAAGATATATACGTTTTCAAAACTAGGTAAACATTGCATTGAGAGTACTGGCATGGCATGCAGGTTTGCGGTTTGTGTATAGTGCATATAGATATGGCAGAAAACTGATATTTATAGAAGATAATCTGTAATGTAGTAGTCACTGTTTCCTTTTCAGTCGCTGCCCCCGCAGAGCTTCAATAGGAGCTTCTTGTAGTCTCCTGATGTGTCTCCCTGTCAATAAAACAAACGTGTCAGCAATTTATTTAGACCTTTGTCTCAAGGAATCATGGGTACTCGTTGTTCTTAAATCATCCATTTGGTTACGAGCTGAAGATACTTACAGAGATGTGTGTGTACAGCGACTTGCCGTAGTTTTTGACATACTCCTGGCGGATATCCAGCATGTCCACCTCGGAACGGGACACCATGATCCGGATCAGGGTAGTGTCTTTGGTCCCAGCTCCCTGAGCACACACAAATACACACATGTACACACAATGAGGGTGATAGAAATTAAATATTATGCTACGCTTATTAGTTATGTATAGAAACGACTATACAAAGACAGGGTGTCTCACCTTCATGGACTTGTAAAGTCTCTCAGCAAAGTAGGCAGGTGTGTTCTTAATGCACTTCACTGCAACAGAAAGTACTTATTACCAGTGTGCTCATTAATTCATACTTAGTCTCCTTGTTTTCTATACAAACAAGATCAACTAATTAAAAGTGCATCATAAAGAACACCCTCTAATATTCATCACTGCAAGGTGAGGATGATGAAGACAGCAATACTGATGTGTCACTTGAAAAGTGAGCAATGAGAAATCAAGCTATGCATACACCAAAGAATATAAAAGGATGGCAAGAGCAAATTTAAAGCTGCATTAATCAACATTTCCATGCTGAATGTAATTACTGACAAATAACAAACCTATGGAGGATTAGCTGCAGCTCTGTTCGGCTTTTAAGCCTGTTTGACCCCGGCACATTTACCGTCTGGTTAAGTCTACCCATTTTCACCAACACAACAATCCCACTGGCAGCAGGCAGCAGCTGTTTTAAGCAAATAAGCTCTGATGTACGCTACCTGTCCACGACTAAATGGCAATGAGAAAACGTTAGTCGAACATCTAGCAGATAAAGAGGCACTAATGTTTGTCAGGAATTGATGGAGTCCAAAATATAGGTAAAGCCTCGTTTCCACCAAACACTTTCAGTATGGTACCTCTGGAACCAAAAGTAACCCTTCAGACATGGTAGCTAGACCCTAGGTCCGCTTAGCGTTTCCACTGCAAACAATGCTCTTTCATGTGGGCAGGGTTGTTGTCACTCACTGCTCCGTCCAGCACTCACTGTATTTCCGCACCTTGTTTATCGTCCACAGAACGCCAATGCTTTCAGAACAAAATCAGACAGGCTGCAGTGACAGTCTCTCTCCTTGGGATATTTAAAAATAGCAGGTTTGTGCATTTAGTCCTTCTCAGGCAACCGCAGGGGTTTAGTGTTGCTGTAGCCCACAGGAACAACGCTCCACAACGCCTTTCTTTTTCTCCACATGCGGATTAGAATATATGCAGCTCACAGAATCCGGTCCGTATTAATATATATTTTTAAATGCTTGAAGATCCACTCATGACTAAGAGTGGAAGTCATC
>JAPZEB010000003.1:17125767-17156055 GCA_029783705.1 Chaetodon striatus | reverse complement strand
CAGGTGCCCTATAGAGGGCTTTTTGACACATTACTTAGGTTAGGATGTTTGAGATTTTTTGTTACCAACTGTAAAAATCAACACATGGTTTTCACTGGACAGAAATAAACTAGTAACTAAAGCTGTCAGACAAATGCAAAGGAGCAAAAAGTACAAGTTTCCCCTCTGAGATGTAGTGGAGGAGGAGGAGTATCATAAAATGGAAATACTCAAGCAAATTTACTTGATTACATTCCACCACTGCAGACAGGACCTGCTCATTTGTTTGTGTTCATTTTTATCTAATGCAGTTTCATGGCAAGCTGAATAATATTACATTATTTATTAATTATTTATGTTTATTTATGTTTACCAGCCATTGGCAGATAGACCAAAAAAGTTATTTTGGACCCTGCTGGCAAGAGAAACTAGGATACTGCGTGTAAGCACAGAAAAAAACTGACAACACTGAATAATTAAATAAATAAAGCATAAAGTTGTGTACTGTTGACAAAAAAAGCTAATACTGAATTACTTCATGTGTACAAGACTCCTGGGCCAAACACCTGCATTAACAAATTTTAGATGGCCTGAGTTTATCCTCTACTGTAATACAGTATTTTCAACACAGTGCTGTGATGCTGTGTGATAAAGGAGATCACACAATAGCAGGAGAAAGCAGTCTCTTAAGCGCCCTGAGGCATCTCACCTTGTTTGTAGATACGGTTTATCTCCTTGATTTCAATGTTGGAGCGAGAAGACAGGATCTCTATCAGACAGGCTTCATCGGTTCCGGCTCCCTGTTTGGAAGACAGAACAATGATAAGCTGATAGCCTCATCCTCTCGCCTTGTAGCCGCCAAAATCCTTTCTTTCTTTAACATTTTTCTTTCTTCTTTCCTTACAGCATTTTATAATAACGTGCTTCTTAAGCTAGGAGCATTTTTCATAATAAGAAGTGAGCAAATACTACGAGAATGCAAACCCACATAATATCCTGGATTATTAGTCATTCTATGTTGACAAAGAGATGGGAAATACTGAGAAAACTATCAGTGGTTTTGTTCATGAGCATTTACCTTGATGGCATTGTGGAGCTCATAGGCATCAAACTCAGCTGGGGCCTTCAACGTGGCCATGACCAGCTTCCTGAAGTCTCCAGACAGTTCTGAATGCAAGTCCTTAATCAGATCCTGAAAATGAAAACGTGCTTGGCATTACTCAAAACCATCAGTAATTGTGAGAACCTCACAGCAGTAAGCTCTGTGGCACAGCTATAATGAGCTCCGAGGACATCCAGCCCCCTCTCCATTTTACTGGCAGCTCCAGCACCTGTTGTCCGCTCGCCGCCATTACCACTGTTATGTAATGCACACTGAGCCACATGAGATTCTATACTGAGAAATTGTGTTTGTTTTGGAAAGATTTTTAAGGAAATAATACTCCCGTAACAAAGAATGGCATCAGCTATCACATTAATAGCATATGAACTTAACAATGAGCAGCAGCAGGACTGTTACCTTCCCATAGGAAGTTTTGTAGGCTCGGAGCAAAGGCACACGCTGCTTGTTGGAGCGACTCCCCAGTAAGTCGATGATGGCTTGCTCATCAGTTCCTGCACAGACAAGCCCACAGTGTCAAATCAGAAAGATGTCCCAGATACAGACAAATATGCATTTCTAACTCTAAACATTTTGTATGTACTTACTAGTAACATTTATACTTAATATCTTCCTAAGGAAGAAAACAAAGACTGTCCTCGCCTGAGGAGAGTCTTTGTAAGCTAGCATAGCATCATAGGATGTCTCACCTAATAAGTTAGTTAAACTGTTTCTCTGGTATCTTTGTACCAACACCGATGCGTAAATTCATGCACAGTAATTTAAAAATATTAAGTGTTTAATTGTGCTAATGAAAGACCAAATAATAGTTACGATTACTATTATTATAGATGTCACCATAGTTTAAATAATAGCTTAAAAAGACCATAAAAGACCATGGGTCTCATTCATGAAACGTGAGCAGAACAAATCCATCTGTAAAATGTTCGCAGGAGGACATTTACGTGTATTTCGGCATTCATCAATATGTTTGTAACTTCGATCTTAATGTAGGTACTAACAAAATCTACACCTGCTTCTGACTGCTCATAGTGCTTGTGTAAATAAGATATTGCACATATATGTTGCTTGACATTATTAGAAATTAAAATTTTATTTTGTATTGTGCTGTGTTATGTTCACAGTATGCAGATGCCTTTGAAACAAGTAAAATTAGTTGGCATTTACTAGATTTAAGCTTTAGATAGGGTTCTTTAAAACATAAATGAGTTATTTAAATGGACTTACTACAAAACTGGAAAACGCTGTTCTCTGAATAAATAAAACAACAAACAATGCGCTCCCTCTCTGCCCTCTTTACACACCACAGCCCCATACTGCATGTCATTTAATTATCAGAGATGAGACATGGGAGATGTAAACATTATTTCAGATTGAGTTTTGGTTTGATGAGACCTGTGGACGTGGGAAAGCAATTCGTCGTCTGTCTCCACTAATACTGGGTAGTTGGTGAACCCGAATGTGGCAGAGTTGGAGGGACACGGCATGGTTTTACGCCAGACTATATTACTTGCTGTTAAACTTAACAGTGGGTTATTGCCTACATTAGACTGCCTGTATTAAGATGTTTAAATAGTGTTTTAATTTTAAAACAGAGACAAAGAATGCTGAGGTTTTAGGCAAGCTGACAGCAAGGTCTCTCTGATGCAAGCAACGCGCTCGTCTGCAGCAAAGAGCTGCGACTGAGAGAAGCCTCCTGTAGCGGTTGAGGTTTTTTTTGTGTGTACTCATGCGGTTTATGTGCATCTGGTTTCATGTCAAACTACTTTCATTTAACTTTTGGGTGGGTCTTACAACAGAGGACACGGAGTTAACAGCACCCATCACCTCCTTCCTTTGATATACCTGTCTCTGACACACCACTACTAACAGAGGAAAATAAAATGTATTTCTCAACCCCATGTCACCAAAAATAATTTCAATCTCAGCATCAGACAAGCTTTTCTTTGTCTCTCTCTTTCTTTGCTTCATGTTCGCAGGATGACAGGATGCACATATCCATAGTAATTGCCACCTCCATATATGGTGGTCACTGGCTATTTACTGTATAGGCAGGATGTATGCTAATTGCTGACTAGCGGAAGCGCGCTGTGAATTTACAATTAACTAGCATTCATGAACATACACACGTGCCTACGATCAAATCCAAGTTTTTAGAAGCAAGGTTTCTTATGCACAAATTAACCGCAGATTTATTAACATTTCATAACTGAGACCCAATGACCGCTAATCAACTAAACACATCTTACTTGACCCCAACAACCAAGAACTCAGCTAGGTAATCAAGAGGGTGCGGTCCAAAAGAATATATACAGTCAGAGCACAACTTCCTAAATGGACATCATTCACTAAATCATGTGCATCCGGGGGATATTATTAAGCTCTCTGTCCATGCACTCACCAAAGCCCTTCATGGCCTTCCTCAGGACCTCCACATCTTTAAGTGGGTCAGCTCCAGGAAAGTCCTTGATTGTTCCCCTGAATCCTCTCTGAGATAACAATACAGCAATTTCCTCAGTGCGGCAGGTTTATTTAAACAAAAACTTTATTCTGTTTTAAACATTTATTTAGCCACACAAGTTATTTTCAGTGTTGCTTACATTGACAGGTGGAGCTATCGGCATTGCTCCTCCTCCGTAGGCTGGCATGGACGGATTTGGTGAAGGGACCTTTGGGTAGTTTGGCATAGGTGCTTGTGCTCCTCCATAGCCAGGCATGGATGGGTTGGGTGAAGGTGCACGGGGGTACCCGGGCATTGGCTGGCCGGGCTGACCAGGGTAGCCCATCCCTGGGCCTTGGGGGGCTGGCATGCTCCCTCCTGGCTGTGGGTACAGGCCATATGACTGTTGGTTAGGGAAGGGGGCACCGTACCCGCTAGGCTGAGTGGCAGGTGGGTACCCCCCAGGGGCTTGGGCGAACATGGATGGGTTTTGAGCAAAACCCCCCATGCCTGCAGGGATCTGGTTTGCCTGTGATTTGGAAAGATTGGCATCTCATAATATGTGTACAGAGCTTTGAAGATTAATGCATGCAAAGCAAAGGTAGCTGGTCACACCTTTTTTGGATTAGGTTTAGATTTATTTCTAAAATATTTACAGAATCAAACTACTAATCATGGAGCAAACTTCAGGGGAGAACCTGAAGTTTGATCCTGATGTTTTAAATTTTATCTAGTTACACAACTATGTACGAGTATCCAAATAAAGTGTGGCCATGCTATGTAATAAGATGGAAATTCATATATCTGATAGCAGATAATGAGGATACAACATAGACAAGACAATGACTCAGAAAAGTAAAAGGGGTAAAAGAAGCTGCATTAGATTGACAGGTTTAACACGCATGAATAAGATAAGATAAGAATGACTAGTTTTCTCATGCAAGAGACATAGAAAAGGGAGCTGAGAGAGAAAATGGTAATGCTGAGAATTTTAAGATGCCAATGTTTGGAAAAATCTTACCACAAAGTGAACGGATGCGATATTCCATGAACGGCTGTGTAATTAATTCTAACAGGCATGTTTAACGCAATAATCTGACGATGTTGCATTTCACATATATTGAGAATTTTCTGGGTGCAGGTGCAGATCATTTGTAGATGAAACTCACCATGCCAGCATTGTATCCAGGGTTGGACAAGTTGTCAAGACCGATGGAAGGATATCCACCAGCAGGGCCACCTCCCCAGCTGCCTGAAGTGGACAACAAAGACAAAGCTGTTCAGGAAAGTTGAGAATGTGTTGTGCTACTACAAGTTTAAAGGAATTCAGAATATTAGACCGAGGTGGGAATGACTGCTCTTACTGGAACCACAGCTTTCTCACTTTCTAACTAGTTAACGCGTAGGTGAAAGAGAGCAGGACAGAGAATGGGAGTACTATGTAGAAGATGGACTGCAGGACTTGCATCTCTTAGCAACCGCAGAGGTTTGTTTGTTTTGGGGGAAGAACTTCCAGTGATAACTTTAAGTCTCATGATCCCTGTTGCCTAAAAACACGACATAACTGACTCACAGCTTCTAAGATAGGCAAGTACTTTTAAATCATCTTCACGGATGATTGTGTTGCTCTTCATGTGCTAATGAGAAAGTAGGCTGTTTTTGCTAGCATGTCATTTCTAAAAAATGTAAAGTGTGGCACGATGGCTTACCTTGTGGTGGTGCCGGTGGGTAGCCTCCAGCCTGTGGTGGAAAGCCACCTGGCTGTGGAGGATAGCCTCCTGCCTGTGGATAGCCTCCTGCCTGAGGGGGATAGCCACCAGCTTGAGGAGGGTAGCCGCTTGGCTGCGGAGGGTAGCCTCCAGCTTGGGGAGGGTAAGCTCCAGGCTGAGGTGGGTAGGCACCAGGCTGTGGAGGGTAAGCCCCAGGCTGTGGTGGGTATCCGGCTGCCTGAGGGGGGTATCCAGGGTAGCTCATGGCTTGAGGAATGAAACAGAACTGTCAATCAAAGGGGTGCAAGAATGACCTTGAGCAGCCACCTGGACAAATAGGTATTTTATCTGTTTGTAAAGACAATAGAAAGAAGAACAATAAGCTATTGGTGCCCTATAGACTTACTAAATGCATTGATATAGCAACAAGAGAGTTGAAAACACACCCAGCTATAAACCTATCCCTCCTCGTCCTCAGAAAGAAATTACTCATTGACCAAGAGCTGGTGCAGTTCTACAGCAATAAGCATATAGTTGGTTGTTACCAGACTAATCTGCTTTATAGGTCAGGTCCCTTGACTCAGTGTGGTGCTATTTAAATGCCCCCTGCCCAAATATATATTCACCAGTCTTTGCTTTTGAATGTAGCAATATAAAGTGTCACTGTCGCTGCAATCTAATGAATTGCGAACTCTTCATTCCAGGATGATTGGATCACGGACAATTTTAGCCGAGTGGTGGGGCGGTGAGGAAACTTTCTTTTTGGTTATACTCAGCATGAAAAGCCTGTCTTCCAATATGCCTACTTGTTCCATGGTGAGACTGACTCCAGTGGCCTTAATGGAACAGTCTCCTCTGCTTTGCATTTTATGGACAGGAAAAAGATGTTGCTCTGTTTGGATAAGCACACAGGGACAGGGAGGCTATCCTACAACATGCAGAGGTCAAATCCAATGAGACAGAAGCAGCAAATACAGCAACTAATCTATACTGTACTTTGACACAATGACTCAGGATCTTGCCTTTTACTTTTAATTTCCTGCACACTTCCTCCTCATGCTCTGCTCTTCCTTTCACAGTAAGGACTCAAAGTGCCCTTGTCAAATACTTCACTGACAGTTAAAACACATTTGGTCCGTCAAACGTGGGTGTCTACTTCAGGGTTTAATATTTCAGGTTGAAACACATCACATTTAATAGCTGTTCAAGCTCAAACATATCACATGTAACTGCCTTCACACTTGAAGTGTGAGAAAACGGTGACATGTTAAAACCACGGTGCACAGCTGCAAACCCCTGACAGCAATGCACTGCAGTGTTTGCACAGGGAGTTGAGGTGTTTATAAAGACACTGATCTTTTTAAGGGTCAAAGGTTTTGAAAAAAGTACTCAATATGAGGTAGTGCAGCCTCCTAAGGTGTTGCAAGACAGTGACTGCTACTATTAGCTAATACTGTCATTTGGTTCATTTTGTTCCATGTAGTTATGGCGCTGGGCGTGTCACTACTCACGTTAAAACTTACGACTATTGCTAGTTCACAATGGATTACTTTATCCAGGCGTACACTGCATTGATTTTAACCCTATGCCTATGCTTAACAGCTGATGCTAGTAAACTTTAGCTAGCTTATAACACGAGTAAAAGTTTTGAAGAGTTGGCATGCTAACACGTCGCTGCTTCAGGCCTGTACAAATCTCCTATTGAAAACCAGCTAAGTAACGTCCCAATCCAATTTACATAATAAGGTTAGAGCAGCCGTGTCAGTTGAGCCCTGCTCTCTGCTGCGAGTTAGCTAGCTAGCTGGCTAACCCGAAATAACCGCACAAAATCAAAGCAGCGAAGTTAAGCTAGCAGCTAACACGGTCGTTTTGTAGCCTTTAACGGTTGGGCTAACTTAATGTAAGTGTGCAGTAATGTTGGCAGGCTAACGACAGCGCCGAGAAAACACCAGGGAAACACAAGACCACAAAACTACTCCAAAAATAGTTGCCACGTAGCTAAATATAACGCATAACGTTAGCTAACGTAGTGTTAGATACTCTAGCTCGGTGTATTTGCGTATTAGTTTGATTTTAGCACTTACTTTAGTCTGTTTGGAGTCTCTTCCTGGAGGACGTATTAGTTTGACCAGCCGCAGCACCAGCAGCAGCTTTGACTGTACTTATCCACTGTGGGTGGGACTCATAGTTTCCATTTAAGGAACCCACCCATGTTTCTATCTGCCCGTCACACAGCTGTGACACACAGGCCTCTTATCATGTGACAGCAACAACAGACATATAGACAAAGTGTTCACCGCTGGACGTATACACACAGGAACATTAGTGACATGATGGAAAGTGTGACAGACTGACGTCACCTGACTTGTCACAATAGGTGCATTATGTCCCAGGTGAGTGTGTCTACCTCCATGTAAAACTAAGTGACACCACCTCGGTTGTGTGTTTACTGACACACAGACACACTTTACTGACTCTTAACAATCAGATTATAAAGTGTAGGAATTTTATAGGCCTATACTAATGACTATTGTATATTAAATACTAAATCATTTTATGAAAGTCACAGGAGTTTAATTACAATGCCATTTTAATTATTGACGTTTTATTTACTGATGATTATTAAATCTTATAGTGTATTAAATAATAAATAATTTTATAGCAATAAAAGTTATTATCATAATGCCATGGTATTTATTTACAATAGTATTTACCCCAACATGGAGTCTGTAGCCTAAATAAACTAATAATAATAATAATAATATATATATATATATATACTTTTTTTTTTAACTGAAAAATATTTATTCAAGCCATTAAATCATTCTGAAATGAATAATGACAATAATAATAATAATAATAATAATGTGTGTATATATAAACATTAGTATATATATATATATATATATATATATATATATAATATTCATTAT
This sequence comes from Chaetodon striatus, assembly GCA_029783705.1. Classification (NCBI taxonomy): domain Eukaryota; kingdom Metazoa; phylum Chordata; class Actinopteri; order Chaetodontiformes; family Chaetodontidae; genus Chaetodon; species Chaetodon striatus. The sequence continues at coordinate 17,147,874 of JAPZEB010000003.1, read as the reverse complement.
ATATATTATATACATAGATAAATATACATTAAATATATTCTTGAACTGAAAAATATATATAAAACCCTTTAAATCATTCTTAAATGAACAATAATAATAATAACAATAATAATCTTTATAATTATAATTATAGGCAATTATCTAGCTTTTTTTTCACAAGGTTGCAAAGTGCAGATTAAAGTAATTACAAACAAAACAGAGGAATCAGAAAACTCGAGGGGATAAAATAGAGTAAAATAAGTCATAATAATATTTGAGTACTAAAATAAAGCTGTGTGAGGGTGACCAGTTGTTGTTTATAATAATATTAATAATAATGATGACAATAAAAATAATAAATGCAAATATAATTATAATAATAAACTTTATGTGTATAGCACTTTTCAAAACACAGTTATAAAGTACTTTACAGAACAAGATTTAACAGTATACACCGTCAAGATAAATAGACAAAAACTATAAATAAAAACAAATAATATAGAGCATAAGCTAAGGCAAATAAAAGTGTGTAATAAAAATAATAAAAGTGAACAATAGATTTACTGTACAAATGCCTCCCTGAAAAAGTGGATTTGGGGGAGATTTAAAAGAAGGTACTGAGTTTGTGGTTGGGATGTGTCATAATTACCAGCAGATGATATTTTTACCTCCCTCCACGTCACTGATCATACCATTGCAAAAGAAAGCTATATATGATGATTCTGTAATTACACAACTGTGCTGTTTGTGTGTGTGTGAAGGATATTTTCCACAAGAGGGAGCTATTTTTAAAGATTTCCAACATCATACAGATCTGCCTGCCACCTTCAGGCTGGAAGCTGGGACATGCTCAGTAGAGAGGCCTGAGAGAGGCCTGGGGGCTGGTGTTGAGGTGCTCACTCTATTTATTGATCGACTGACTGATGTGATTGATTGCTCTTCTGTAAAGGTGTTTATTATAAATTAACCATGCAGCTTTTTTCTTCTTGCACACATAGATAAATATCTTTTCGGCTGATGATGGCTGATCAACATTCGTGGCAAAGTTTGGGATTTAGCCTCAAGTGAAACACTGTTGACTTTAAGTCTGATGTTAGGCCTTTACTAAATCAACATAAGTCACAGGGACACCCCAAGGATCAGTCAGTTAGGTGCTATTGCTCACCTCTGGCCCTGAATAAACACAACACCTATCACCCCACCACCTCTTTGACACTTGGAGAGACAAATGTTTCTTTATTATACATATTGCAAGTAAGTAAGTTGGCTTAATAAATATCATATGGCCCAGAGATAGTCTGTTTAATTAGTCTGACTGATGTGGCGTAATATTTATTAAACTTATATTGAAGCTGAGCTGTTGTGATGAAGAGTTACAACAGGCAGATGAACCATTTGTCTCCTCCAGAGGGCCAGTAATGAATATTCATATACCCAGACGCTGATTGGCCAGCGTCCTCGGTGACGTAGCGCTGTCCTCATTACATATTCAATGAGCTTCTCTCTGCCCCGCTGCAATAAAGGCAGATAGCGGACCATGGGGAGCAGGGGAAAACTTTTTATACTGACATGTTAGCGCAATGACTTTTGAGTAACATCTAACTGGGACGAGGCTCCCGGCGTGAGGAGGACAGGGCCCTTTACGGGAACAAAAAAGGAGCACTTGCCATCTGCCGGGGAAACGGGAACGAAAAGCAAGAAGAGAGTTGAGACCAGTCCAAGAAATCAGCGGTGGAAAATCCAGTTTAGCCATTTGAATTGAAAGATGAGCTTGTTGTCTGCCATAGACACGAGTGCCTCCGTGTACCAGCCTGCGCAACTTCTCAACTGGGTCTATCTCTCCTTACAAGACCCCCACCAGACCAGCGCCTTTGACGCATTCAGACCCGAACACAACTCTTCCCACCCGGATCTCAGTTTCAGCAAGACTCCCGCAGCGGCGGACTTGAGCTCTTCCCTGAACTCCAACTATCTCAACAACTTCTTTCAGCTGCAGAGGAATGAGGTGAAAGATGGCATGCCGCATACATATGTGGGGGGATTTCAGATAGTGAGAGTGTGTGTGAATGTAAGATCCTGGGCTGGGTGACTGGTGCAGGGCTGTGCAGCAAATGCTTTAGCATGTACAGCATGGGCTATTCTGGTAGGATACACATAACCGCCATGATATTTCTAATATGGACAATAACTCAGAATAGTCTCATTAAACCAACATTTTAGGGCGTCAGCACTTTGAATACTGATGAAAACTCTTATTTTAAACAATATATCACAACATTTAATTGCCATACTTTAGATAACACAAGAAATGGGGCATGCAGGATGCTGCAAATGTTACTGCAAAACTCTAAGCCCAAAGAAATACTATGAATATCATGATTTCACATAAGGTAGGCGGTGCACAAACAGTAATAAGTGTCACAATGTTGCAATAAACTCATTTAAAAGTACCTCAGTTGTACTATAACTCCAGAATATTATAGGACTGTTACGGGAAAATCATTTTAGTAAGCCTATTCAAACTTAATTAAGTGAGTAAGATCTTACTATGTAGTTTTACAGCAATTCCACAACCAGGTTTTTATGTATAGACTTTTAAATTCCCTTTCACAATAATGTCATTAAGTAATTTGGAATATGTAAGTTAATTTAGAGCGTGCCGATGAGTTGTAGTTCAAGTTAAAGGTGAAGATGTTGTACAAAAATGTGTTTTAATCATGTCTAAAGAGGCACAGATGGAAATAGATTGCCCTGCACGCCTCAGTCTGGAGAGAGCAGGCCACTGCAGCCTCCTGCTGAGGTCTGCTGTCTCTGACTTCTTCAAATAGACCAGGTTGTGCAAACAAAATCAGTCCTTGTTTACATATTGTCTATTTTTGTAGCCCTGCGTAATTTTAGGGACAAACATGCTGATAATGTATGCAGGGGGGTGCAAACCTGATACTGCAGGCCATACTGTGCATAAAGGAGCCGGCTACCACACCCACACATACATACAGTACAGTGCACACAAAGAGAAATAATCACATACTTTGGGTAAAATGCGAGTGTAAAGACTATACTGCGAGCTTCTGAGTGGGTTGATTACACTGCAGTTGAGCGTCTTAGATCTATGTTACTGTGACGCTATGCGCTGGAAACTCAAAGAAACAGAAGTAGTGGATAGATGGTGTATTCGCCATCTCGAGCCAGTGTCCATTATTATGGTGGTAACCATAGAGGCCCTTTGAAGTCATTTAACATGAAACAGTCCTCTGAAAATTGGGTGTGCGCATTATACATTACACGCAATTGTGTAATGCCATTCAATCCGCATGAGTATAAAGTGTTTCAAACTGAGAGAGCACATACAGTCTGGAAACAGTTTAAGAGGTGGGGGGTTCGTTTTGCAACTTACTATGGTGGCAGAGCCAAGTAAAATAAACCGCTGCAGAGATGTGATGATGAGATGAGTAATGCAAAATGTGGTTGTTTTTGCAGTGGAGGATCACACAGCTTTAAGTGAAAGAGTGATAAATGAATGAATTTGGTGCTGATTGGAAACTCATATTGTGGCGCAAGTCGAGTATGCTTACCGCAATCTCATCTGCTGACTGCTCTGCTGACATGGGTGTCCCTTTTTCACCCATGTAACCTAGTCCTCATCTGTGAAGACAAATACTTTAATGTGACTTTTGGACATTTATAATAACTCTGGATCAATCTACACTCTTGGAAATGAGGGTTCAAGGGTTCTTCCTGAAGGGCTGAGGTTCCACCCAGAGCCATTTGCTTCTGAAGAACCCTTTTTTTAATGTAAGGGGTTTTCAAGGGTTCTCTGTAAGACTAGGGGTTACATTAAGAACCCTTTTTATCTAATGAACCCTTTTTTGAAGACAAGGTTTGTCAAGGGTTCATTGTGAAGAACCCTTTTCATCCAAAGAACTCTTTTTTGGAACAAAGAGCTCTTCAGGGATTATTGAAATGGGCGTTTAAAGGTCATTACCCTACCTTTACGTATGTTTGAAAAGCATCATTTCTGTCAAAAACTTTTGGTACAGTACCACCAGAACAAAAAGTAACCCCTACCAACATGTACCTAGACCCTAGATCCGTTTCCACCGCAGACAACATTCTTAAAAGTAGGCGGGTTTGTTGTCACTCGCTGCCCTGTCCAGCACTCATTGTATTTCCTCATTGCTGGTGTCACAGAAGGACGTCTGCACCTTGTCTATTGTCCACTAAGTGGGGTTAGCAACCTAACCGGCATTTTCAGAACAAAATAGAACAGGCCGCAGTGAGTCACTCCTGATGGGATATTTAAAAATAGCAGGTTTGTGCATTTAGTCCTTGTCAGGCAAGAGCAGGGGTGTAGTGCTGCTGGAGCGCACCAGAGCAATGCTTTGCCACAATTTTTTTCTCCAAATGAGGATGAGAATATATGTAGTTCACATAATCTGGTTGAAATTCATTTATAAGATCCACTCATTACCAAAAGTGTATGTCATCCAAGAGAGACAATAAAAACTAATGGAATGGTCAAAGTTGTCATATTGAAGTTGTCAACTCATGCATTGAGTAAGATGCAAGAAAACGTGACACCTTAAAAGTTGCTGCTGGGAATCTGCCCAGTGAGTTAAATTATTTTTTCTCAGTCTATAGTTGCTAACTGTTACCTAGTGAAGATGAAGAGGCGGCAAAATGTCCTTTAATTTTCTAGTTATAGTTTACTAATGTATGTAAAACTTACATAACCTCAAAACCAGCCACAACTCACCCCTGAGCAAGACTGTTCCCTATTGACCAGTCATCTTAATTGGTATCTTCACCATCTTTTCATGCCATACAATAGTTAACTGCGTTCCTGTATTGAACACACTATGTTAATTGGTCAATGGGCTGAGTTTCTGTCCACTCTGTCACTGAGCATCCTGGTAGCATTAACAACTTCTGCACCACTAAAATAGTAAAGGCTGTTGTAGTAGTGACTTCATGAAATCTTTGCCCCTTAAAATGTGATTGTGAACCATGAGTGCTGTGGATTGCGTCAGACCACATTAGCCCCAGCCCTTGAGATCCTCAAGAGACTCAATGCTGGCGGACGTGGTTCCTTTGGCTCCAGGCTTACCTGTGAAAATATAACCATGATTTGTAGAATAGAGAGAGGTTCTTATTATAACCCCCTTGGAGCGTTCGTGATGTAACTCTCAGCACCAAAGAATGGATACTCTGCAGAATCCACTGGGTGGCTTCATGTTAGCACCCTTATAAGGTAAAAAGGTCCTAACAGAACTATCTAAAAGGGTACCATGTGGAACTTTTAAAAAGGCACGACAAGGAACCAAAAATGGCTCTTTTATATGGGGACAATGACGCCAGTTTGTTTGCCGAAAGCAAAACACAACTCACCACCACAGGGCTGTAAGCTACACAGGAGTCTTAAAATCTTGTTGTGTTGCTGGGAGCCGGAATAGCAGGAGTCATGGTTCAAAACTTGGACAAAGGCAATCCTCAAAAATGCTCGTATGTGTAGCGCACACCTCATACCAGGTTAGGGGAAAAGTATTTACTGTTGTTTGGATGAATAACTTAATTAAGATGAATATTGGATTTCTCCATAACACTAACTTTTTAGCGCATTAGCTAACATTAGCTTCAATAGCAAAACAAACTGGAGGAAACCGTGTCGTCCTCCTTTGTAAGATTGGCTAGTAACCAAATAAAGTCAGCACCTTTATTTCTATGAGTGCATCCCCTATAGGAATTTTCTTTGAGACATTTTCTACTTCTAATCAGTTATCTTTAAAGTTCTCACTGGATGCCACAGCCCTGGTTTGAACATGTGTGTGTGTGATTGACCCCCGCAGTGTCACACCTCATCCCCAGACCTGTGGAAATAACCACAGATCTGCCACAGTTGTCCACCTCACTTTTCACTGGTAAATGATACCAGTTTAGTCCTCATTGTATTGGCCAACACATACATACGCATACATCCATCGCCACACACATCAACTCACAACCTCCTACTGAGTCTCTCACTCACTCACTCACTCACTCACTCACTCAGACACACAGACGCACAAAATAAACAAACTCCCTCCACCATTAGCAGATGTGTGTGAAATCAGTTTCATTTGGGCTGACAGTAGGAGGTTTCAGGCCAAACTGAAGAAATGTGAGGAGCATAAACTGAGCAAAGTTTCCTGTTTTATATTTGTTAAAATAATTTCACAGCCTGCACTAAGACTTAGATTTAGCGAAGACACAAACATGCACATTTCCGCAACGAGAGGTAATACACAACACAGTGATACACAGAGCTAAAACACATGGCAGATGGAAAACTTGAGAAACTACAGAGCCGTAACGCTTGATTTACGACAACTACATGTAATATAAATGAACATGAGTCTTGAAGCTGGAGCTGGTTAGCAAGACAATCTCACAGCCCGCAGATAAAGATATGGCTTTCAGCCCTGAGTGTAAGGTTTCTTAACTGTGCAACTCTGAACATCAACATTAACATCATTTCCTGAGCTCCCTAAAAGAGACATGAGCGTCACTGGAGGGGGAAGATCTGTGGATTTCATCATGCCTGTGCACTCTGATGTTTTACTTGAGGGTGGCGTCTCAAATGTTTGCCATTAGTGCAGTTAAACTATTAAATGTCAAAGCAGATGACAAGCTAGAGTTTGTTTAGCAGCTTGTCCATGGGGATTAATTACCTGACCATCTAAACATAAAAATGCCTGAGCTAAAGTCAACATCATTTCACCCCTGAGGTCAATTCCTTTCTGCCGTTTCTGGATTTGAAAAGAGGAAGACATGAATGAGAAGGGAAATAAGGAACTGCAGGCAATGCTTCCCCTGTTATTAATATTCAGAGGGCATCTCCTATGAATTCACTGGGCCCTGTGGCATGCAATGCTGCGCTCTGTGGCTCCAAGCTGACTACAAACACTGACCATGGCTAGTTTACCGCCAACAGTGCATGGTGACATTGCTGATGTTCCACAGGCTGGCGAGGGAACATGCCTCCCATCTTGTTTACAATGAGTCATCCTCTGCAAAGTCCTGTCTTTCTCTGTGGACATGCTCAGTATTTTTCCAGCTCATAAGCACAGCTGGGCCTCTCGCCAGATGTTCTGAATTTAATGAGAGAAATGATCTTGGAGGGATTTTTTTTTTTCTTCTTCGTCTTCTTCATTTTTTGGCGCAACAGAAAATAGGACAGAGAGCACTCAAAGGAAATTGGTGATTAATCTCTGCATCTATAACACTCCAAAAACCAGAAATGCAATTTATTATGTTGATAGCATCTTCTATGTGGTAACACTGTCCAGCACAGTGTATGTCAACAAGTCACACTTTATGCAACCGAGAACTGAGAATTGAGAATTGGATTGAGTGTGAAGGCGCCCCAGGATTGCTGTTTATCTCGTGTATAATATATGATACATGACAAATCGTAGACAAAGAATCTGAAGAATTATGTGTTAAAATTTAACCATTTCTCATATTATTCTTATTTTTTAGGCCTTAAACAACAACGTGTACAAGAATGTGTCACCCTATGGCTCCCTGAACAACATCGTGGATGGACTCAACTCCCTGACGGACCATTTCTCAGACCTTTCCCTTTCTTCAGAGCCAAGAAAACCAAACAAACGACCCCCACCCAACTACTTATGCCACCTGTGCTTCAACAAGGGCCACTACATCAAAGACTGCCCTCAGGTGAGACTCGTAACGCACATACTTTACATAATCTACTCTCAAGATGACACAAATAGCTGAAATTGCAATAACTGTATAACTTTAGACTTCTCCAGTGTCTTTTCATGTGCTTCATACAAGCCAATGATGGCACTAAAAGCTGTGCTCGCTTCAACCAATGCCTGTCTCTCGCTGTCTTTCTCTCCAGCTCTCTCACTCTCTCCCTCTTTGGCTCTGGTCTGACCTACTTGTTAAACAGGCTGGCCTCTGTCTTCTGTAGTCATGTGTGTGACTGTGTGTATATTTGTGCTTGTGTGCATCTTAACTGCCACAGCATTACGCTCCAAGAAACCGTCCGTTATGACCATGATGAATAAACTTGCGGGGGCTAGTTCAAGGGTCAAAGGTGACACTGTGTGTCTTTGTATTGAATCATCGTTTTAGCTGTGTTAGCATGTTTGCAGGAAGTAAATGTCTTTTTTTGACATGTAGCTGAAGTTATTATATGAGTTGCAATCCTTCCAGCTTCCCACCGATTCAGTCTGTCATGATGCAGGGTTTTTTTTTTTGAGAGGCACCATGGTAAATCCATTTTGAGGTCTAGCACGGAGGTTACGAGCACACTAATGTGTGACAATCTAAACTCATCTTGGAGAGCATCTGTAGCATTTTAGGTTTTAAACAATCCCCGCCAATTTACTTTAAATGAGGTGTGAGCGGAATTGTCTATTTTAAGAATAAGGCCCTGTTGGAGGCCCGACTTGTTGCGACAGGTTGATGCAGGTGTGCAGTCACTCAACGTCCACATGCAAATGGAAAAGCTTATGAGTACAAACACTGTGCAAATGCAAAATGAAGTGATATTTTGTGGAGTTTGCAGGAGTTGTTGAGGAAGGAATGGACTATGAAATTGCTGTGGTGGATCTGTCATTGTGGTGTTATATAGCGCCTTGTAAAAGGCAAACTCCATGGCTCAGACTGCGGCCTGGAAGTGATCTGATTTCATAGGAGAACACGGAGTTGCTTTTCCTCAGAATTTTGGAATTTTTACACCGAGTTGTTTTCTCACTGGACTCATGGTGCCTAATAATCTCCTTTTTCTCTTTCTGTCTCTTTTTTGCCTCTCCCCTGTTTCTTTTCTCCCCTTCCTTGGGTGAGGTGCACTAGCCTAACCCCAGCCCCGAGTTTCTTTTTGCATGGAATGGTAATGAGGAGCAGATGTGAGATTAAAATGCTTTGACTCGCTTTATGACATATGATGACTGGTCTCAGGAGGTCTGTAAATGACCTGTGTACTGATGAAATATCTCCTGGACAGCTCCAAGCTGCAACGTGAGGGAATTAGATCATCTATTGACAACTCCAACGGGAATTTTGGGCCGTAGTATATCATGCAACATGTAACTTTTGCCTTGGTTTTTCCTTTATGTAATGCTGTTATTGTTGATGTGAGCATTGATCAAATGGTGCTGATGCGTCAGAGTCGGTGTGCATTAAGTAACACATAATCTAATGTGTTTATTACCTTTTTCTAAAATGCTATGCTGTTAAAAACTTGCTTTATTAAACAAAATTCCCCCTTTCACAGTAGGGGCTGTGAAATCAATCATGCTATAGATGTTAGCATTCAGGGGCGGACCTCAAAATCACACTCAGCCGTCTTCTGGTTTATATTTCAGCTGTTCGTTAAACTGCCAACAGTAAGTCAAAAAGCAGCAAAGTCTCCAAACGGCCTCCGCACCTACACAGTTCAACACCATCTCAGTTATTTAGGTCTCTCCTGGGCTTCTTTTCTCCATAAATTTACCTACCATTTGTGCTACATCACTTACACTATTGCCCAGTCACCTGTCATTACCGGCCTATTCTTACTTAACCAGCTCAAGAGCCAAATAACAGATGTGACGCAGGTCTTGCAATTGAAACATTGTTTTTAATGGCGAGAGCATTCAGCGTACCTATTAGCCAAGACTTGCGTCATTTTCCAAGGGATTCTTTCTTGTCCTACATTTCATTTCTCTGTTTCACAAGGTGCAATGATCGATGGTGTGCCTACGGAGTTTCTGGTATCTGCCTGTGCTGGAATGCATTTGAGGATGAATGTGTCCCTACTAATAGTTTGTACTGCTCAGAGATGCTTTGCCAATGAAAACAGAGGCTCCTGCTTCACAGAGCACTGCTAAGTATGTCATCCTGATCCAACATGGAGAATCACATTCTGATGACATGTACAGTCTTTCTCTTCTACTTCACCTCAACATGTTTTATGATGTTGTTTTGTACCATGACTTTTATTGAGTTGAGTTAAAGGTTACTTTTATAAATTAAAATGAATTAATATCACATTTATTTGCATATGCGTCTAAAGGATAAGGCCATTTTTATGTGTCTGTATTTTTTGCCTTTTGTCCAAAAATCCCATTGAAAAACAAAAAACAAAAATGGCAATGAGTTGATACTAACAAGTATTGTCTGTGTATCCAAAGCCTGATATACCAACACAATCTTACTCTGAACCATGGGTGTATTATTCAACCTGGAAAACAACAGCAGCGGTGATCAGTGGAGCTACTCTTCAAACTAATAGGCTCATGAAATTAAAGTTGTGGTTAGGTTTATGCACCAAAAGTACTTGGTTAGGAAAAGATCATGGTTTGGGTCAAAATATTTACATTTGTACATGACGTACAGTAACTACTAACAAGTCAATTCACGTACTTAAGTTTAAGTTTAAATAAGACAGTGTTAACGTTTGGTTTCACACGGGAGACAAACAGCAGCCTCCTTGGTAAAAGTCCTGTGTTTGTTTGGCACAGCCATTCACTCCAGTCCCTCCATGATTTCCTGAGCTGTTTTTGGGATTGTTCGACCTGAAATCCCTGATGGTACAGCAAGTTTTCTAAAAATTTGCAAGGTATGTTGCAGTGTTTTTAGGCAGTTTTTGCCATGAAATGAAACTCTTGCTGTCAGTCATTGCAGCGCTGAAGCACGGTCTCCATGAGCTGCTCTCTTCCTGCCCTCTCTGCCAGGTTTGCATAAGCTAACACAACAGCGGTGGCTAACATCCAACACTGAGCTGCTAAACAGTCCCAACAAGCTCACAACCCAAGCATCCCCACACCATAACAGCCCGACTTCATCATCAAACCCGTTAAAATCTATTGAGTAACGTTAGCAATATGTTGCTAACAGTTAGCCCTGTCAGTGTGTGTGTGACTCTGTCCCAGGCGCAGAGCTCACACTCCCGCAGCAGTAGCCTTGAGATAAACAGAGAGTGCGAGGCACTGTTTTAAATAGTCCCATTTGCGGTGAAGTTGAGGTGATTGGACAAAATTGAAAGGTCGCGCAGAATTCTCGGGGACTGGCTGAATTTGTGTTAACTGTTATGATCGCAACATTGCAGCATCCTGGAGGGGCTACTTCATACTACATCACCTGACTTCCTCCTTTCCTCTGGTCATAATTAGTGCGGTCAGGTAGAGCTCCATAGTTTGAACCGCAGGTCTACTGACCAAGTTCCCTTATTTCTTTCAAAATTTTATTGAATATCATAAAACACAAAACCCACTCCCACTCCCCTCTGTCACTCTGATGGTTTAACTTACATTACAGAGAGAAGTACAACATGGTATGCACATATCAATATGAACTCAACTAGAGATCCATGTTGCCTTATTTGATGAGCTGGGAGTGAGAACAGAGTATGGTAAACCTCCATTGTTGTCCAAAAACCTTTAAGAACACAATAATGAGCCATGCTGTCACACTGGATGACATGCTGACAGACCTGCTTTGCTTTTTTTCCCCCCCTGCTCTTGTTCAGCCTCCATCCATCATGCACCAGTACTTTGCACAAACATGTTGTTTTTGTGGTTAAGATTTGGCTTAAAAATAGCTATCATTCTCAGAATTTAGTATTTAATGAGGTTTAAATGTGTTAATTGTGTAATTATTGTTGACAAAATGAAGTTATTTTTCTGAAAAGTACATTTGAGATTTGAGATTGTGATTTAAAACCACCTTACCTCCGCCACAGTTGATTTTTTGCAGCTGTAGAAGAGTCAAGGGTTTAGACAGTGGTGGATCCAGCACCCTGCACTGTGGTTGATGGTTTCCTTGTCCCCTCTATTGCTTGGTTCTGAGAGAATAAGAGTCAGGCAATTAAATAGTTGAGGTTACCGAAGTGTTTATGCATTACTTGCAATTTAAGACCTTTTTTAGTTATAACATGTTAATATTGGAAACGGGAGGAGGCTTGCGGCTGTGTTGAGAGAGTAATTTTTCAGGGAACTCTTGGTAGTCGAGTGAAAGCCACAGGCCTGGCAGCTGCTGCCCAGTGCTCCCTGTTATGGGGAGAGAGGTGTTATGTAAACTGGCTTTTATTCGGAAAATGAGGTCGCTCCCCCAGTTATGAGCAGAATGCCCCTCACTGCCACGCTTTGGCCCTCTTCCAAGATGTCTTCCACTTGCACTCATGATTTCGTTCTGTTCAGCGGACTAATCCTCTCAACAGTTGGCCCCACCTCCGATGTGAGTGATCGAAATGATGCAGTGAATGACATCTTCTTGCTACAGCTCTCTGTAGGAAGATTAACTCATGGAAAATGTCTTTGCCGGAATGCAGGTTTGTGGGTATGTGGGGGTGGCCGCTGCTGCCGCTGCTGCGTGTGCTGGTGTGTGTGTGTTATGTGTGTGTCTCTAAGAGTTACTATGCCCCATTCCTGGTCCCAATGCATTCCCCCAGTTCAGAATTATAGTTTCCTGGACATGTTTTTTTTACTCTTCTGAGAAATTTCACATATTTTGAAACTGGTAGAATACTTATTCTTATACTGGCTTAACAGTCCAAAATAACTGACATAACATCCATCACTACTTCTGCTTTCACCCTTTTGCCTATTTCTGTTGGAAGCATTTCTCTATAATGCAAGATTTCCGTTTCCAAATGTGCAACAACCAAAGTTTAAATAAATCGCTGATAATAAAGAAGCTGTATTTCATACGGACAACCCTACAACTGTCATGTTATTTCCATTCAAATGCTGCTAAATCCTCAGCCAAGTGATTAGAGATATCCTTCCCACTTTAAAACTGTGAAAAAAGGACAGACAAAACAAAAAATGCATTAATCTGTCATGTGAAATAACCAAAGCTGTTTAAAGTAAAGCAAAATCAGCGATTTCTGTCTGAACACATTATACATGTTAGGAAATACTTGTTGAAAATGTGACTTGAACTGTGTAGTTTATGTGAATTGTGTGAGTTAGACTGAACATTTTTCCACCATTTCTGTGTCCAGGATTTTTTGGGTGGTCCTGAAATCATAGCTGGATGATGATCCTTAACATAACCCTTCCCTTACAATATAAAAGTTACATAACCACGAACGTTAGAGCGCATAGCATCAGTGTCATTTCATTAACCCCAGCAAGTTTGCTACATTCCACAAGCTCTCTTAGCTCTTGCAGTATAATAACTTTTTGACGTCAGCGTGGGGAGAAGAGTCACTTCCAATACCGTTTGAAGCAGTGCAGAGTATGGAGCTAAAATCCTGCCAAAATGACACAATCAAATAAACATGTTTTACAAATGCCATATGATTCACTCACAAAAACAAATAAATATATATAAAACATGCTAACAATTGTAGAAAAGATTGTTTTGTACTTGCAGAATATATTTTTTGTACTCATGTGACATGCTGTGTTTATTTCTGAAGCATGATGTATTAGAAATATGTTGTGTTTTTTATTTGATAGGTATGTTTTGTATTTGCAAAACACACTGCATTAGTTTGTTAATTATGTTTTATATTTGCAAACCACATTGTGTTCGTTAGTGAATCATAGGGCATTTGTATAAAATGTTTTATTTGTTTGTGTAGTTTTGGCAGGACTTTAGCTCCACAGCAGAGAATTACTCGAAAAAGCAGCAAATTACGATTGTTTTCTTCGTGACATAAACACATCAATATGCTAAAGAGCTGCTGGGTGACTGGCTGTGTGTCATGACGAGCTCATTAAAAGCCCAGGCTCGGTCTGTTTAAAGTATTTTACTTTTATTTTTACTGAAATCATGTTAAAAGCTAGTGTAAAGGTAATGGTAGCATAAGATAACCTAAGGCATGACTCAAGGCCGATCAAGGCAAGTTTTACATACATGAATGAACAACTCCATTAAATGCCACAATCATAAACACAAGCAAAATAGCTGTCATGAACGTACCCTTCAGTCTTTCAGCCCGAATTGGCCACTCGGTCCACAACAGCTACTGTTTGCTGCTGTAGGTATGTGCTTTGTGCTAACGCTAGCTGCTGTTAGCTGCTGAACACGAGTCTGTGTTGTGGGGTGGCACTCGTTCTTTGGCTTGAGGGTTGTGTGCCACTGGGTTAGCTGCTAACGAGAGTCTGTCGCTTCGCAGAGGCTTGTCGGCGAAGACTCTTAGTCATTAAGGTCATGGTAATCTTAAGTCCTACATTGTAAGCAACTGGACTTGTTTGAGTTTCTAGAGAAAGTTTCACCTCTCATCCACGAGGCTTCTTCAGTTCTGACGGACTGGTGCAGGGTCGCAGGCTTTAAAACTCCGACTTGCACCAGTCTGTCACAACTGAAGAAACCTCGTGGATGAGAGGCGAAACATCTTCAAGAAACTCAAGCAAGTCCAGTTGCCTACAATATAGACACATCCCCAGAGAGCAGAGAATGCTACTTTTTTTTAATATTTTGAAACCTTATTTTATATAATTGGCGATTTTTCAAAATTATTCAAACTAAGCGAGGTGGTTAATAACACCTTTTTTGGTGGTGTGACAAGCTCAGATATTTTTTTTTTGTCTAACCCGGACTTTTACAAGCTGAATGAAAAGAAATTGTTTAAGCAATAGTTTGACATTTTAGGAAATACACTTATTGTATTCCTTGCTAGTTTTAGATTGAAAGTTTTGTTGATTATCTGATTTTATTCTATGGATTAAAAAAAAAAGATATATTACATGGTAACTAGCAAGCTTTATAGGACAGAGAGATGCTAGCTGTTTCCTTTTGTTTCCAGTCTTTGTGCTAAGCTAAGCTAACCAGCTGCTGCCTGCAGACTCATGTAATGGACAGACATGTCTGTGGTATCAGTCTCATTTAACTCTCAGAACGAAAGCCACCAAGCACATTTCCAAACATGTTGTACTTTTGCTTTGAGGGCCACTATAGCAATAAACTTATACAAGGCTGCTGCTTCTGCATATTTTTCAGTGCTGGGATTGCATAGATACAGATGATAAAGCTGGTGATGAAGCACAGATTTGTCTTTTTTGGCCCGCTGTGAGACAGATTTGATTTATCATACGTTAAGCCAATGACCACACTTAAACACAGAATGTTCTGTATCCATTTGTAAAGAAGAGCCGAGCCAAAAGCATCACAGTTACTGTGTTGATCAGAAACACGTGGAGCTCATTGATCCACATACAGAGCCTTCTTTATCGCACCCGGATAATGTTCCTTTTGTTCGTGGTGTTTGTTGAATGTGTGTGTGTATATATAGCATAAATTTCAAACTTAATTTCTTCTCCTTTTGACCTCTCCTCTACTTATCTTGTAATGATATGTGACATGTTTACAGTGAGTTTGACTTAGAGCAAAATGTGTCCCATGTGAGAGACACGCTGCTGACGTGTAATTGAATTATTCAAGTTACTCTACTGATTGCATAAGGAACTGTGCTGACATTTCCTCTCCCTACAGTCCCCGTCAATCATTCAAACCCGTATCTCTTGCGTGCATCTGCATCTGTGACCATATGCCAATAAGTGTGATGGACCTCACACCTCTGGTGGTGGCAGTTTCAGCAGCAGTCTGTCCTTTGTGACAAATGGTCACCATAATCTCCCATAACAGTGTCAACACGGAGACCTGAGGCGAGCTGCGAAGTGAGGGCCTTCTCTTCACACCAGAAGCAAATCACGCTTTGAGTAATGTGTGGCTTGACAATATGTGTGCTTTTCCTTCTGTCAGGGTGATAAACTTAATGACTCGTCATTACTGCAGCCCACTCTGTCTACCATAACAAACACAAGCGGTTGTTGTTTTGACAAAACGTATTTGGTTTTAAATCTTCCAGTGTTTGCCTTTGACAGAGCAGTGATCCTTCTCCGAATTGGTTGGCAGTCATGCTGGGATAATTGTGCAACCACTTTGTTTTAATGTTTCAGTTTGTTATTGTACTGGAGATGGGGATGGGGGTAGAGTGGAGGTGCGGGTGGGGGGGTAATGTGTCAAATACACATTGCAAGTTTAGAACTTACCAGAGTCACATCTCGGCACTGTTTGTGTGCTTCACTCTTGGAAAACAAGTATTTTAGCTCTGTGTGGACACACCCAATTTCCTGCTGTTTATAACTCTAATATTAAAGTTTTAATTGAATCGGGTTGAGGCCTGCAAATGAGTTTCCGCCTTTTCTGCCTACTCGCTACCTTTTCTAAGTGGTATTTATTCTGAGCAGGACTGAGCAAGAGGTTGTAGAATATAGTAAACAGCAATTTTCTGGAGTCTTTAGAGCACAAATAGACTTAAAGGGTAAATTTTGTATTTTTCAACCTGGCCCCTATTTTCCCATGTTTTTATGTCTAAGTGACTAATGGGAACAACAATTTTTTAAATTGGTCCAGTATTGAGTGAGAGCGCTGCAGCTGGCAGGGAAACAAGCTGCAATGTAACCACTCAGGGCATTAGTGTGCTGTCCGTTGACTAACACTAAAAGTGCTTGTTTTGGAAACTGGCTGGCTCAGATTGTTATTATGATTAACAAGATTAGGGAAAGGTTTCCTACAGAGACCGACCTTTTTGTTAAAGATGAGATCCTTTTTGTTTAACCAGAAGCAGAATAATGTAACTTGATGCTCAGGGGTTGTGTTTGCTTATGGTGCTCTGTTGTGTGCTGGTGTTATAGTAAATGGTAAATGGACCGCACTTTTACACTATGAGTACCCATTCACACACACATTCACACACTGGTGGCCGAGGCTACCATACAAGGTGTCACCTGCTACTCAGTAACCTTTCACAAGCACTCACACATCGATAGAACAGCCATTGGGAGCAATGTGGGGTTCAGTATCTTGCCCAAGGATACTTCGACATGTGGACTGAAAGAACTGGGGATCAAACCATCAATCCTCTGATTAGTGGACGACCCGCTCTACCTGAGTTACAGCCGTCAAGTTAGGTCGCAACACATGACTGGCTGATGTGCAATACTATTATGTGAAGTATGTTTTAATGTTTTTTTTAATGGTGTATGCTTTTCATTTCTTCTGGATTATTTTGTAAGGCAGCAATATTTGTGCAGCACCTGAGTCTAAGGCAAATTTCCCTATGGGGACAATAAAGTATATCCTATTGTATCGCACAGTATCTTATCGCATCGCATCGCATTGTATCATATCGTATCGTATCATATTGTATCGTAATACAGCCGTGAAACGGCTATCACCAAATCCACCAGACTCCATTTAAATAAACTATGATTTTATCACCGTAAAACACACTTCTTCCAAAGTTGATGGAAACAAAAAATAAAACTGACTTCGTTCATCTGTAGGATCCCATGTTTGGCTGAAATCTGGTGGGTTTGACGATAGCGATTTCAGGGCTGTTTCTGGTCAAACAAATAGGATATTACCCTTTAAAAAAAGGTCTGTCTCTGTAGGGATCCTTTCCATTGTGTTGTCAGACACTTAGAATAACAATCTGAGCCTGTCAGAGGCAAAAACAAGCACTTTTAGTGAACAGACATCGATAGTGCACAAATGCCTGAGTCATTACAGAGCAGCCTTGTCTCCTTTAGTCACTTAAGCCCAGAGTCTACCAAGCAGTAAGGTACGGTACAGTTCAGTTCAGTACGCTTTTTTTATGTTTCCACTGTGAAAAGTTGTGGATGGTACCAATTGAACCGTTCCATACTGTACCCATTTTTGGTCCCCCCTCTGTTGGGGTACCTAGCACACAGATCTGGTACTAAAAGGTGGCGCTGTGAACACTGCAGTCTGTTGATTGGTCAATAGCGGATGGTCATTCTTGCTCAGGGCTGAGTTGCGGCTCATGCAACCACTGTTCACTTGTTTTTACCTCGGAGAGTTTTACATATATTAGTCAGCTGTAACTATAAAATGAAAGGATGTTTTGCTGCCTCTCACAGCAGCCAGAGTCTATTAAAAAATAACTTAATTCACTGGGCCGACTGCTGGCAACTTTTAAGATGGAACATTTATTTGTTATTTTAGTTAATGCATGAGGTGACGACATGAATCCATCAGCACACTTTACATTTCAATGTGACAACTCTGACCATTACTTTAGTGACCTGTCTCTCTTAGATGAAACAGACTGTCAGTAATGAGTGGATCTTCAAGTGTTTAAAAATATATTTATTTTGACCGGATTATGTGAATTGTATATATCCCAATCCTCACTCGGAGGAAAAAAAAAAGCATTATGGAGCGTTGTTCCTGTGGGCTCTGGCAACACTAAACCCCTGAGCTTGCCTGAGAAGGACTAAATGCACAAACCCGCTATTTTTAAATACCCCATGGAGAGAGACTCTCACTGCAGCCCGTTTTATTTTGCTCTGAAGATGCAATGCAAATGCAACGCCTTTCTGTGGATGATAAACGAGGTGCAGACTGATAAAAGAGGAAATACAGTGAGTGCTGAACGGAGCAGTGAGTGACAACAACCTCGCCCACATGAAAGAGCATTGTTTGTGGTGGAAATGCTAAGCAGACCTAGGGTCTAGGTACCATGTCTGAAGGGTTACTTTTGGTACCAAAGGTACTATACTGAAAGTGTATGGTGGATACGGGGCATTTGACGCAAAAATATGGAAGTCTAGAGTCTAGGTTGAAAAATATTGAAATTACCCTTTAAATAAAAGTACAAACTTTGGAGCAAAAACATTGCTTATAATTGAAGATAAACAAATTTATTTTAAACAAATCTTAAAGGATACAAGACATACCATTATTATTATTTTTTTTAATTAATTTAAAGTGCTGTGGGTGTGAGGCATTTTTTATACATATAAAACTCCTGTTGAATATTTGCAGAAGGAGGGTATGCTACCACATTCACATCTGGAAGGCAGAGTGTTCCCATGGTGTTACACTGTCTGCTTTTCAGCTGTAGCAGTTAATCAGAAACAGTTTAAGTGCCTTGCTTGTGGGTAACTTTGTAGTCCTCTTCACTTCACCCAGGTTCATTTTTCCCCAGCTGGCTGTGGTATTTAGGCCATTTTCTCTCCCTTCGCAGAGAATTTGGTTCATAACCTGTAGCTTCCTGTAAAATTCAAATGTTCCAGTCAAGACAAAAAAAAAAGAATCCAGCATAATCTAAAATCCAGTTTAATATTCCTGTGCACAGCTTCTATCCCATATTCAGAGCAGCTCCGCCTCAAGCCTCTGGCAAAACATTTGTCAATGCTTGTATTGGAAACATGCTGTTAAATTGTCTAAAATAGCTCGCTAGCGCTCTTTGATAATAAGTACAGTGCTGATTATTCAATAGTTCAACAGATTATGTAGGCTTAACGTAGCTGGAGATGTTAGCTGTCCCCCAGAGGCTAATGTTCCTGGGAGGAGAGAGAACACAGATCTTACATCTGTCCTGTAGCTTTTTTTTAATCTCTATTTAACCAACCTCCTGCCTTCGCTGAAAGATATCTTTAGGGGACTCATGTATTTACATTTTCCTCCGCCTCCAGCTGTTTTCCCTCTTCTTGTCTTTATGCATCCCGCAGTTTGTTAACCCTGTCGATAAACAATCTTTCAACACCGCAGTCACACTTCCACATTTGTCATGAGAGAATGTTTCACATTTTACCCCCATGATCTTTGCTCCCCGGGGCCAATTCTGACATGGCTGCAGTTATTTGCCGTGGCAGTCAGGCAGAGTTTGGATGTGTCACTGTCGTGGCACGGAGCGGACACAGAGAGGGTATAGTTCGAGAGCCTGAGAAGGGTACAAGAGCAGAGAGCCAGTGAGCAAAAGGGGAGCGAGGGCACTTCCCCTGAAAGGAAATCAAAGTTAAAAGAATGATAAAAGTGCGGTTTCCTGCCAGATGGTTTGTGTTCTGTACAGAAATCCCATTCTTCCTTTCAGTTTTCGCTGAGACAACAATCGCACCACTTCCTGTTTTGGTAACCATGACACCTATAACCCCATCTCTGGGAGGCGGTGCACTGTTAGCTTTACCATAGTCAGGTGAACTTACAGCTGTGTGGAAGATGTCAGAAGAGAGCTGTATGAAGATACTGACTCAGAGTATTACTTCTTTGAAGTAAAGCTAAGCTGACACTAAGTCCATCAGTTGTCTCTTCTCTGTATCGCCCGATTAGTCCTGACTGTCTTTTAGACTAAGGATGTATTGTCTAAATTATGCTCTTGTGCTATCTTTATTTGGAGAGTTTCTTATATAATACTTTGTTACATGAATCTTTTTCCTGTCAGCCTGCAAAGCCAGCACTGTGAAACGCAGGCTGGAGTTAATAAAAGAAAATAAACAATAATGTGTTCGGGGCAGTCGTTCTTCACTGTGCTTTACGTAAGCTTATCTCTGCAGCACGGGAGAAACAAGGTCACCACTCATTTTAGAATATATTCTCCTCATATGCTATCTCTCTTATTGTCTTTATCACCCATAGCACAAACCCCTCTTTTTGAACTGTAACATTTTATCTTTCTGCTAAATGCCGCTGCACTTCTACATCCAAAACAGGATATTGGAAAATTGATCGCAACCACAGCAGCGATTACTTGTACAGTAAAAACACTTTGGCTTGTGTTCTTAACACATCTAAAATGTTATGGAGGTCAGCAGCTCTACACCGAGGCCTCAGGAACTAGAACAGGATGGTTCGGTTTTCACTGAGGGAAGGTTCAAAGGGTCAGAGGTCAGATTTTCACTACTGCATGATGTCCTGTTAGCACAGCAGGGCCAGAGGGCTTTGTCAGCTCATACTAGATGTTCTCTCATGTAACTCCCTCTGGTATACGCCATATAAAACAACAACAACAAAAAAAAAGACATAAACATACAAATAAGGAGACAGACAGAAAGTAGTATTACCAAATAATGAAAAGTATGATGAAAAGCAGTTGTCAGTGTATAGTTACTTTGATATTCACATTTGTAAAGGAGTGGGAGGAAGTAAAAACTTATTAAATCCCACCCCTTCTCCATAAGTCAATGAGTTAATCAGCTTCCTTATACAGATAAACCTAAACCAGTATTACCTTTTAACTTTGTCACACAAAAATAACCCATGTATATGTATACAATAGTAATTACTAAACATCGATCTTACAAAAACCATCTTAGTATATGATATAAATTACCAGTTATCCATGACTTCAAGTATAAACCAGTCTACTGTAAATGTATGATATATAATATTAACTATCTTTGCCTTACGAAAAAATAAATATTAATATAAATATTACATACATATCTTCAACTTGTCCTGCTATCTTTTAATATTTAAATACATGAACATATGAATTATACTAAGTATGAATATATGTTATTCTACCAGCATAAATGAATACATACTCATTTATATATTAATACATTGTTTTTTACAGAAAAATTGAAGACTAAATAATCTTATTAAATTAGTAACCCCTTGTCGGTCACTGAACAGACAATACTATCACATTAGTATTGTCAACCCCCTATATACTATATATGTCCATCATATACAATGTGCATTATTAGTATTTCCTTTTTTATGTATTTGTTGATTTTGGAGAATGTTCTACTTAATAAAAGAAATGATTTTGAATTGTTTTTTGATTGATGCAACTACAGATGCAGTGATTATTAGTCGCTTGATGCACAGAAAATTAATTTGCAACTACCTTGATAACTGATTAACTGTTTCAGTCTATTTTCAAGCAAAAAATAGACACTTTTAATGGTTCCTGCTGCATAATTTCCTGCATTTCCTGTTCTTATGACATAGTCATTGTATATTCTTGGGTTCTGAATCACTGGTTGGATAAAATAAGACATTTGAAGATGTCACCTTGGGCTTTTGGAAATTGTGGTCGGCACTTTTTCACTGTTTTCTGATGTTTTATACACCAAACAATAATGCAGTGATTTGAGAAAATAATCATCAGATTCTCTGCCATAAACAGGTGTTTATGGCATATCTCTGGGTCTTTTTCATGAGTAAGGGCAGAAAAGACCGTGAGACGGATCGGCGGTTTGGAGGGGCTTCTGCAGTGATGCAGGCGCTGTACCGGTCTGTCGTGGTGAAGAGGGAGCTGAGCCAGAAGGCGATGCTTTCAATTTACTTGTCCATCTACGTCCCAACCCTCACCTCTGGTCATGAGCTCTGGGTAGTGACAAAAAAAATGAGATTGCGGATACAAGCAGC
>JAPZEB010000003.1:17112327-17125667 GCA_029783705.1 Chaetodon striatus | reverse complement strand
GTAAAGCCCTCTGAGGCAAACTGTGATTTGTGATATTGGGCTTTATAAATAAAATCGATTGACTGATTGATTGAACACAGAGAGGCTCATTTCTGTTCTGGATAACCTGCATCAGCTATTTGTGCCAGCGGAGGGAGTAAGTCGAGGGGCAAGAAACTCCCCTACCTTCGATGCTGTGTGGGATAATGTGTCATCCCACAACTCTGCTGCAGTCGCAGACTGGTTTTCTGCACTTCCCCGGGAGAAAGGGCGTGCACAAGGCCGGGCTAAAGTTGCCCGAGCGGCAGCCCATTTGCCCTCTTTGGCTGAGCTGACCGCCTGGAGGAAAAAAAAAAAAAAGTTTTATTTTTGCTGTTGTGGTTGCATAAATAAAACCTAGTGAGACTGTCCTGATGACGTCAGCTCAACATTCTGGTTCGCTCTCTGTATCAGTCTGAACTCGCTGCTGCCCCCCCTCATGTCCACAAACTAAGATCCAATCTGTGCCAATCAGGGATCTGCACCACAGCTGACAATGTCAGCAGCCAATCAGGGACTGTGTTGTAGTTGGTGATGTAATATTCAGGCCGCAGCTTGCAGAACAGTGATGGATGTTCCTGAAGCAACAAGCGCTTATCCTAACGTTAGCAGACTAAACACAGCGACAAGTGACATTACTGCAGACACAGAGTCAACAACAACAAGTAAACAACGACAACACTTTGACCTCACTGAGTTTCTCACAAGAAGAGACGTCTTCACCGTTTTTTTAACGGATTTGGGAAAGGTTTGATTTTTCAACAGGCTCCTTTGGTGATGAAGATGTTCCCCGAACAAATCCAGTGTTCAGTGTTGTTTCGCCGCTGATGGTGCCAATGAAGGACCAGATATGAGCCGTCTCAAAGTTGGTGATCACTGATGTGCAGAAAAGTGTCCACAATGCTTCACGCGTTTTGTTACTCTGATTGGCTGAAGGAGTTTGTTTTTCAAGGCGAGTACTCCCGTCCACTGAAAGTGTCTGTGGTGGTACCGAGTCCAGACTGATTCAGGATGTCATCAGATGGTCTCACCAGGCGGCATAAATATGAGCCGCACCCCATACTAGTTTAAATTACACCAAATTAAATCCCCACATCATCCAGACTTTTATTATTTTTGATCGGCATGCCTCCGCCGGACACAGAGATGCAGCCACCCAGAGCCAGAAAACAACTCCTGCTGAAAAGTGACACCCTGTGTGCGCCCTGTCATGTGACGCTGTAACCTCCAGACTTGGTACTGTCATTGTGCCCTCTGGTGCTGTCAATCTCTCTAAGATGTGGAAATAATTAATCATGAATGGTTTCACCAATGGGATGCTCTACAAATAAAAGTCTCAGTCACAAATACAATGAAGTGATTATCAGCTTGTCACACTGGCATCACGTGATGACATATCTATGCTTGGTAGCTAGCTGGCTAACTTCTAGGCAGCAAGCTACATTAAGGTGAGAGCAAGCAGAGACAGAAAGAGCTGAGAGAGGCAGATAAAAGGAGGACAGAGCCGGATTCAGACGACCAGCAGCTGAAACAGCGTGCATGTCCCTTCAGATGGTGAAAGTCTGAGTCAGTGGAGGAGAAAGTTTCTGTTCCTGCAGTGACAACAACTGTTTACATTGCAAAGCAACTCAGAGCAACTCAGGATTGATCAGACACAGAGTCTAACACCGAACCAAAAATATCACCAGTCAGTGTCAGTGAAGAGTTTCAGAGATGGAGAGAAAATGTTGCTAACAGTTTAGCTTTGTGCTAACCGGAGCTAAAGGCTCAGAGCTGCAGCTTCATGTTTATGTACATGTTGCTAATGTTAGAAACAGCCTCAAATCACAGTGTGTCCTTTGCATCACTCCCCACCGCGACAGACCACCTCACCAGGACCTGACCTTCAGTTAGTGGCTGCAGCAGCCTGAATCCAAGCCGATCAAACCCTATCAGATGTTGTTTTTTTTTATTTATCACATATATTTTAAATATGCACAGATTTAGGAAACATAAAAGATATTGAAGCAAACTGCTGTAGCTGAGACTCATTCTTGTAACATTTCGTGATGAGTTACATGTGACGTTCTATGATGATTTATGTGAAACATAATACAGAGATAAGAGGTTTCTGTTGTTGTCAGTCATGATTAATGAGTCAAGTTTTTCAGAGTGAGAAGTGATGTCAGTGTTTTGGTCCAATCAGCTCATCCTGAGACGTGTTGGAAGTGTTTTGGTGGTTTGACTGAGTTTTGGAGGAGACAATCACTGTTCCAATCAGATGCATGCTGGTGAGCAGACTGTGTGAAGAGTTTTGAAAAGGTGGCTTCAGTTTTGACCAATGCTTGATCTTCAATAACGTTGATTTGAAGTGATTGATTGATCGATTTGTTGGTCACTTGTTGAACACTTCAGTTGGAGGTCTTTTAAATAACACATCAGTTTTTCTGGTTCAGACTTTGTTAAAATATTTTTAGGCTCAGTTTCATGACATCAGACGTCTGAGTCATTAAGTCTAGAAAACAAAGTCACTGATACTGTTTTTTAAATGTTCCCTAATGTTGACACCATGAAGTGATATTTTACATCTCGGAAGCGAAACGTCTAAACAGGTGAGTGTACCTGTGCTTTTCTGGTGTCTATGTGGTATCCCGCCTTGAGACTGGTCAGGACCTTCACTGTGCTCAGACTGATGTGGATCCTGTAGGCTGGACACCACAAACACCACCACAAGAGAAACACTCAGCTCAGATCAGAATATTTCCAGCACAATATCTGCTAATAAACCTCTGATCTTAGTGCTTCTACATACGCAATCCGGTGGCTTCCATGTGTGAGGCCGTGGTCACTGTGTCTCCAAACAGACAGTACCTGGGCATAGTGAGACCGACCACACCTGCTACCACCGCACCTGAAGACACAGAGACACAGATTCAATCATGTGTTAAGTCATCAACTTTAACCCAGGTAAGCTTGTTTTTTTTTTTCAACAACGCTCTTCTCAGATAGACAAAAGATTTATTCACCATGAGAACATGTTGTGGTCGGTGCACAAACTGTTTATGTTTGGTGGTTTGTTTCACAAGGTTCTGTACACAGACCCTTTATATATTCTTCCTTTAGGTAACATCATTAGAAATCACTCAGTAGACTTCCATTGTTACCCAATGATACACAGTTATATCTGTCGATCAGAAGAAACGGGTCAGTTAACTAAACTTCTGACATGTCTGAAGGAATAGAATTGGCCTCAGGTCCAATGGTAGGAGGCCCCGGGGCAGACCCAGAACACGCTGGAGAGATTACATATTTTATCTGGCCTGGGAACACCTTGGGATCCCCCAGGAGGAGCTGGAAAGCGTTGCTGGGGAGAGGGATGTCTGGGGTGTTTTGCTTGGCCTGCTGCCCCCATGACCCAGCCCCGGATAAGCAGATGAAAATGGATGGATGGATGGATGGATGATCATCGGATTAATCGATAATGATAAAAATGGTTATCTTTAGCCCTAGATGCAGCAGTTTGGATTCAGGTTGTATCTTTTTATCTCATGGCATTGTGTAAAACTTGAAGGGCTGATAGCCAGACCTTGTTTACAGCTGACAAATGCAGCTAATTGGAATTTAAACAACCTGATTAAGCTACTTACAGACTTACAGACACTTTACATGAAGTGTTTACATTATCCTCCGCAGCCTAACGGTTACCATAACCTCGACTCTCCCCACTTTAACTCATTAGCGAGCTGAGAAAGGCCGGACTTCATAATGGACTTGAGTTCCACACACAAAACCACCAGACTCATACATCCACATCAGACCGGCAGCTAGACATCGCGCTTATCTCTACTGCTCGATCGGTATGTGGTCGAACTAATTGCTCCTCCCAGCAGCACCGATCCTTGTCACATGTGAGCGACAGAGATTCTTATGTGATATGAGACAGACTGACAGAGAGAAGGGACAACCGGACGGACAGACAGAGACACTGTGAAGCTGCGAGTGCTGGCACACAGGACTGGATTTGGTGTCAAGAGATCAGGGACTGACACTGCCGGCTTTGTGTCGCGCTTGAATGGGCACCTTAGGGAGAGACTGCGGTTCTGAATGGGCACCATTGGGGAAAGCCCAAGTGGTGGGAATGGAGGCTGGTAATTAAGGCAGTCATTGTATGTCTGTAGGATCTGCTAGACGGAGAGGTCAGGAAGGCAGGCCCGTATTGTTCCCCCAGCAGGGCCCTCACAGCATTACAGTGGAGCATCAGACTCAAGTATGTTTGGACAGAGCCTCGGTTCTTACAGAGAGGAAAAAAAAAGGAATTACAACAACAAACCACACAGGCGGTCCTATATAATCTGCTTGTCTGTATGTCAACATATAGGGGCCTCCTCTGTGGTTTTGATTTTGTTAAATTTTTTCTCCCTCTCTTTGTGCTTAAGTATCTTGAAGTCCTTCTCTGGCAGACTACGCGGGTGCTCCAGCCCTCTCGGGAATTGGGACTGTGTTAACCATAGATTAAAACACAGTTGTGGTCAATATGTGGAGTCATAGGGTTGTGTGTACTTAGTAGAAGTGCGTCCAAGTCAGCTAACAGTTTATTGTCATGGTGGTGAGGCCATTTTTGTGTGTGTGTGCTTTTAGAGTGCCAGTTCTTAAAGCATAGAGATGTTTGTCAAGAAAATAACATACATTTCTATATATATTATTAGATGGACCTTCTTTTTTGCTATGATAATGTCGTCCTCTCTAACTAAAGTTTAATTGTAGGTCTCATGCAGTGTTACTGTAACTTTCAAGTGGAAATAGATTTTGCTGACTGCCCCTTTACTTACTGTAAAAAATAACCTGCATTTCATTTAGAGACTTTTTTCTGTCCCTCCCCTCCGTCTGTAATAGTATGCACTGCCCTGTAGTGTGTCGGGAAGTTTCTGGCAGGGATGAGGGCTGGGGGGAGGTGCAGCATGGGAATGTTTTTACAGGGTGACCCCTGATCTTCCTTCCAGTTGCAGCAAAGGCTCTGAAGGCCCTGCGTCTGTCTCTGCTCCAACACTCACTCAGTCAGGTTACCAAAGAGACAGTGGGGACTGCCCTGTAAACAGATAAGGCTTATCAGGGATGCTGGAGACAACTTTCTTCTCTTTCATAATGTCGCAGCAGGCAGACAGCCATCCTCGCTGTGGAAAACAGATGTGGCCACTGCTTTTAATTCGTTTTATTTTTGCGGAGTTAAACAAAGAAAGAGCCGAGAGAGCACGAGAAACCATATAGGGCCATAGGTCCAATATAGCATTGACGCCAAGTAACACTGAGATTAGCAACACATGTGTGGAGTATATCCGTCAGTGTCTCACAGAAATATACAGACACACACAAACACATCACAACTATAGGCATTACATGCAAGCATAGACAGCGGCAGTATGAACTTCCTGTGACAGAAGGCGAGATGTTTTGTGCACCTCTGTATGCCCCAGTCCGCCACCCAACCTGCTCTTGTCATTCACTGGTCTGGTAACCCAACGCTGCTGTGCAGCTGCACAGCTCGTTGGGCTTAGCGGGACCGTGGCTAAGTCAAGGCTAGGAGAGGGCAGGAGGGGGAAATTCACACCCACAGCCTCACTTAGCATTAGCCCTTAGCGCCCTGTAAATATGGTAAGTGTAGGAGTATGGTAAACTTACCCTAAGTCTGTAAAAAGAGGCAGCTTCCATGTCAAGCTGGTGTGTTGGTGTTACCGAGCCTCTGGGTTCAACCAGGGCAGATTCCAAGGCCCACTTGGCCCGAATGCGTGTTTTCTATGAATGAAGCGTTAGGAAAGAGAGAACGGATTCTGTCAAAAACATCAGCTTTAAAACAAGATATTGTTATTGGTATGAGGCTAAACACCCACATGCTTGACTCTCAGGGGCATCCATCAGTCATCCAAAAACATGACACCGAGATCCGTGGCCGATTAGGGAAGCTGGGTTGTGGAAATCTAGGAATCTGGGAATAGGGTTTTGGCAAAGAGCACGCTGGCACGGTTATATGTCTCTGCAGCTGTCTTGGACATGAATGACGTGGGTCTGTTACTGAGGAGAAGAACTTTGACTTACACACACAAGCACACACATATGTGCACACATGGCGTGTCTATATTGCCTGCATGCACTGACCTGTGGAGGAAGATAAGAATTTAGAATAACAGTCTGTTTGGGCACCAGTAAAACTTCAGAGTAATCAATATATTTTGAGGTTGAACATCCTTGAAAATAAACATCCTCTTATTATTTGGTCAGGCAAAATCCCACATAACCACATTCATTGTCAGATCATTGAAATCATCTGATTACAGCCTCACATAATACCTCAAGTTTATCAAAACAACCAGATATTGCAGGTCACCGAATTTCATTTGTAGGCAGTAACATCATTAAAGGTGACTTAGCCGAGATTTGTATTAATCTAAATCAACAAATCAGCATATTAAGTCAACTTTGCCAATTTTTTTCCACATTGCAATCATGGAAAGCTGCGTTGTTTCCCGCAACCACAAAATTGTGTTCAGATCCTTCTGCTAAGCTCAGCTACTGATTAAAAATGTATTGACAAAAGACAAAAACACATGGATGTTCGTGGGTAGTTAGAAAAAAAAGTTAATCGTATTCAACTAATAAGAAATGCTCTGTTTCTAAGCTCTTAAAGAGAAGATGACAATCATGTGTTTTACTTCTGTCATAAGAGTTTGTTTAATTTTTACGGAGCGCAGCAACCCTGTATGCATTTGTTTGCTATTTGTTTTATTTAAAAGGGACACACACAAATAGAATTGAAACCATAACAGTTTTATGATCCAGCATACTGTTCTTGTAAATACACTTGAGCAATTTCGCGGTGGGTAATTTATGACACATTAAAGCACAAAAAAAATACCTTTTTTGATACTTTCTGGCACGGCCTCTCTATTTATCTCCATGACTGACATCTGCGGGATGTTTTATCTCTGGTACAGCTGTCTTGATTTACCTTTTCCCTGTGTGATATCTCAGCATGTCAAAGAACAGACTAAACATAAGTGATATGCCCGGTACGGTTACGGTGCTTCGCTAGAATCTGAGAAAATGTTAAACCTAGACACTCGTTCTGTTTTAAGATCATTACAGAAAGCTTTTTTCTTGGTGTGTGTGTGTTTTATGGCAGAGACTCTTCCAGCTGAAAGACACACATACACACACACACACACACACACAGTGCACTCACTCTGCCAAGCAGAGGCCATTTCTTACTGAACTATTTTGGCGTCTCCATGGAGCTGGAAATGGACTTGTGGTTATTCTTTAAAACAGTTGGAGTGGTTGTCCTCTTGACATCCTCCCCTCTGTATCACAGTGAGATAACAAACCCATTTATAAAGACTTGTGATCGCAGTGGTCAAACCCAGAAACCCACAGGGGAAGAACTTGTAACCTCAAGCGTCACTGCTTGCTTGGAAATATTTAGGTTCAGGTCACTTTAAATGCATTGCTGTCCACCTTAAATAGATTTCACTGGTGAGATTTGCTGCACTGTTTTAGATCCATGTAGGTTTGTGATCCTGCTAAAGGGACAGTTCACACTCAAATCAAAAACCCATATTCTTAACTGTAGTGCCATTTATCAATCTAGATTGTTTTTGGTGAGAGTTGCTGAGTGTTGGAGGAATCAGTCGTAAAGATGTCTGCCTTTCCTCAAATATAATGGAACTTGATGGCAGTTGGCTTGTGGTGCTCAAACCACCAAAACACACATTTGAAAAACTCGACAGCAATGTCTCTTTCCAGGAATCATGACCCAGTTACTCAAGATAACTCACAGACCTTGTTGTGAGCAATTTTATGTAGGAACTTTTTTTTTTGTAGTGAACTACACCCGACAACCATACTGCTGCGCAGAAGGAAGCGTGTATCGACTCATGGATGAGTAGCTTTTGCTTGTGATAGCACAAGATGTTAACACTAATGGCGTCCCCTTTGGCTGAGCTGTAATGTTAGCTTGCTCAGTGGTGCTAGGTGAGCTAACATTCGATATATGCTTCATTCTGTGTGGTGATACAAGTGTAGTTCGGTAGAAATTAGGAATGCACTGCTTTATCGGCCAGACATTGGTGTTGTCTGATATTCACTGTGTTAACTGCTGCTGCCCTATCAGCAAATTAGATGACTGTTTTTACGTTGTGTCACATCAAATTTGTACAACAGCCATGGTGTTTGGGACGAACAGAGGTCTTTCCTGGGACGCCATCGGGACAAAAGGACACAGTAAACTCACTATTGACGAGTTGTGAACAACAAATTCATGTTGACAACAGCAGGAGTACAGCTAGTTAATGTTAGCTGTTAGCAGCCAGTGGCTGGAACTAACTGCTGATAGAG
Organism: Chaetodon striatus; assembly: GCA_029783705.1. Lineage (NCBI taxonomy): Eukaryota > Metazoa > Chordata > Actinopteri > Chaetodontiformes > Chaetodontidae > Chaetodon > Chaetodon striatus. The sequence continues at coordinate 17,117,285 of JAPZEB010000003.1, read as the reverse complement.
GTTCCATAGACTTACATTATGATGCGTTCATGCTCTCTTGGCAAAAACAAGTGCTGGGCAGAAGTAAATTAAAATGTTCTCATGATGTATTCAAATGTAATTTTGTAAAATGCAGTTTTTGGCGACAAACTTTAATTAAAAACAGTTTTTAAGGGAAAATTTGTTGACAAACAGATATATAAAATAGAATTTAAGAGGGAACTATGATATTTTATTTATAGTAAAAAGGCTTTTGAAGCTATTATTTAAAAAAAAAAAAAAAGTTATTCATGTAAATAAGGCTATTTTTAATTTGTTTTAAAAATATGTATGATGGAGTCCTCAGTCAACGATAGTGTCATGAAGTGTTGGATGACTTTAAAGCAGTTCAGTTGTTTTTTTTTAAATGAAGATTTTTTTCGTTTCCCCAGCTCAAAAGGGAGAATGAATAACAAAAATAAATAAATAATTGAACAACAACAACAACAACAACAAATCAACATCAGTAGGCTATCGGTATTGGCTAATGGCCAAATTGTCATTGTAAACATCAGTATCGGCCCAGAATTTCAAGATCAGTGCATCCTTTGTAGGAACAAAATAGTTCCTATATGAAACCAAATTAGATAAAATAGTAATGGTTCCTTACCACATAACACTTTATTTTACTCTGTCCACTACCACTGTCTGCTGCTTCCTCTTACACATTACACCTGAGATAAATGCAGCAAAAGACTTCATGACGGCACAAATGCCTCTTCGGCATATTTAGACCTGGAAACAACTGGGATGTGCTATTGTGAGTAAACTGCTTTTTATAGTGTTAATGAAATGTCAATTGCTAAAATAAAGAGCTTCTAGAACATGAAACCTTTTTAAGAATAGCACCCTGACCCACATGAGCGCAGCGCAGGTTCAGACGGGTCCTAGCTGAGTAGGAATAGGAAGTTTATTGAATGAGCTCACATACCATTCGCTGACTAATATTAGAAAAGACTCTATATTGTCGATGCTTAAGACGTGTGTGCAGTATAGATTGACAGTTTACATGTCAATGTGTCTTAGAAGTGTTAGATTCATATGTGCATATACATATTTAGCACCCGGTCAGGGGAAAGTGTTACAAATAGCTCCCTGAAAGTAGCACTGTGATGCCAGCTCTCTGCTTGTCACCACACTCACAATGAATGAGGTGACTGAGTACTTTTAAATAGCTTTAATATCTATTTAAGCAATGTAGCTTAATGTATCTGGGTAATACAGAAATCAGTGGACATGGATGACATATATGACAGATGCATGACATTTTACAGTAGAAAATAAGCAGCAGTGTGTGAGGTTGGGATTATATGTGCAAATATTTTTTTAATTTTTAAGACAGTATGGTGTTTTCTGATAGTTTCACTTGTGAAATCTGAGGGAACTATGTGTGAACGTGGTGTTATAGTGTGTGTCTGGGTGAGAAAAAGTTTGCATAATGTGTGTAGGCTAAATGCATACATGCATCTGGCACAAATGTTAGCGTGTACATAAGATCATGTGTGTGTGATTGGGGTTATGTTCAGTACATGATTGTGTAATACTGAGGTTTATATTTAGAGACAACTGTACGAGATAAGAATGCTTATCTCAGCAGTTGTAGATGTGGAGTAACCGAAGGAATACGAGGCGGTTATGAGCCACAGATCTCCACCATCATGGCTAACACAAGTCACTGAAGTATTTAACTACTCGTAAATATATATCCTGAGAATTCCTGAGAATATCGTAAGCTTTATCTACTCAGGAAAATGAATAATGCTAAAATGCATGAGCAAAGTTAAAGCCACATCTATGATGAAAACATTCGTGTTCATGAAGGCTAATGACACCCTTTCTTTTCTGGTGTAACAGGTTGCAGACACAACTACAAAACCCTGCTTTCCTCTGTGGTGTGTGTTTACAAGCGTCATAGAGTTTGCTTAAGTGTGAGGTTCAGTGTTTAAAAGCTCCACGAACCACATTTTTGGAGGTTTCAGCTGCACTGAAAGAGACCAAACCACATGATTAATAGATATATGGTTACTGAAACACTATTATGAAAAGTTCAGGAAATATTTCCTTGTCGTGTCTCAGCGAAGGATCAGGCGAGATTGATGCTTTGATCTTTTTTGATGTTTCACAGAGGAGAACCGGTTCTCAGGTTTAAACCACATCCAGGCTCCTGCCTCTGCCCCTTGTAGCATTCATAAGGCGGGCCGCTAAGGCTAGCACGCTAACTGAAACCACATTAAAGCAATTAGAAGTCTTATCACAAATGCTACGCTTAATGAGCAAACCAAACAAAAACTCCAAAAGACTCAAAGCTAACATTGTGGACTGAACCCCATCCGCTCTATCTGTAAATCTATCTCTTTCTGAACTGCAGCTAAACCAAATAAAGATCCCAAGATGAAGACACAAGAGCAGACACAGATACGTGCACGGACACACTTGCAGAAATGCAATACACACAGGTTTTTGGGGCTGGTTTTGGTGTTCTTGTGTTGCTCTCTGAGTGATGTCCTGGGGGATGCGGAGAGGCAGAGCGGGGCCTGAGCTCCTCCGCTGCTCCTTTGTTTACACTGATGGTTTCCAGATGCTAGCTAGTGATCGGAGCGCTACGGAACGCTGGGGAGCAGCCCAGCAGTTTGGGGCTTGTGCCAGCAGGCCAGGATTAAGGCAGCTCTATCTGGGATACTTGAAAAACATGGCTTTGCTTTGTAATAACTCTGCAGTTGTTTCCAAAGGCTGAGAGAGTTTGAGGAGAGTGATTATGGTGGTGATCTTAAAAAAAGTGTCACAAACATTGTCCTCATTTATTGGGGCGACACATGCAATGCACAATGACGTCTTAGGTGATTAAGTGTAATTATTAGTCACAAAATGTATTCTTTGATTAACTGCATGTGACTGTAATTAACATGTTTTTTCTACTCAGTAATTTCACTGCGTGTTTCTTTAAGCGGGCCCCAGCCTGTGGCAGCCTGACTATATTGTCTGTTTCCTCGGCGCAGGCCCGTTCGGGGGCGATTGTTGTTTTAAACTGAGGTGCATTGTGCTCGAGCGAGAGCAAATTTATCACTTAAACAGCACACCTGTTCCTCCCGTCACTTTCAGCCTCAGCCACTTTTCTTTACAGGCATTAGAAAGAGACAGCTGCACCAGCGAAGGAGCCGTCCAGAGAGAGCGAGAGGGAGAGAGGTGAGAAAGATGGCAGCGAAAAAGAGAGACGCACAGAAAACAGTGGCCGTATTTAGAGCTTGTAGTGCATGGTGGGATTGATAAATAGTCCCCATAATGCACCTGGCTGAGGTTTTGGCACGGGGTCGGGGCTGTTTAGTCCAGCAGCGGAAACAGCCAATAAAAAAATGCTTGTTCTGTGTGCAGTGAGACACAGCTGAGGTGGCGACAGTGTCATTCTTGTGAGAGGCTTGAAGCAGTGGCCATCTGCACGCCCTCACTTGGCCCTGGTCCTCTGATCTTTAGTCGCTGTGATGTCAGATAGTGCGGTTAGTGATGGTCAATGCTGCGATGACTTAACTAAGAAACAGTTTAAACAAAAAGAAAGTGTCAAAGAGTGTTTTTTTTTTTTTTTGTTTTCTGTCTTTCTTTTTCTAAAGCTACGTTCAGACCTAAACCTGTTTTTTTTCTGCTCATATGTGACTCAGATCTGTTTCTTTCAAACTAGCTAAACAACATAAGCGTCACTAACTACACAGCAACACAACCTCCAAACAATTTATTTTGGCCTCTGTCCACGGACTGTTGTCCCTCATGTTGACCTCTCCAGCACCCTGCTAGTAACAGCACTGATCTGCTCAAGCATTTCCTTAACTCTAGATTTTACGTCATTGTCATGTGTTGCATTCAAAGACATCCAGACTGAGACATATCTGTAGAAATCTTCTTGGAATCACTCTTCAAACCATGTTGAAATGTGGTTTGGATCAGATTTGCATTTAAAATTGCATTTCATATGTTTTCCTTGCTGTCCAGACTTCCTACAATCAATCTGGATTCAGTCGGTATATGCCAAAAAATGATTTGGGCTGGCAGTCTGAAGACCCTCACATATGGTCCAAAATCAGATACAGGCCGGACATTTTGCAATGTAGCCTCATTCTCAGTCCTATCGCAATTTCTGCGACTGTTACGTCACTCTAGAGCAACATTAGTCCCAATTCTTTGCTGGCGGGAGTCATTCACTGAATACAAACAAGGTGGGAAACTGCAATGGACAGATGTAGTTAAACGTGGCATTTTACATCCTGAAATTTTGGATGACATCTGTTTCAGTGTAGCCATTAACGTCACAGTCCCAGCACTCCTGGCTCCGATTCCTCACCCACACACACCTCCGTACAGAAGTGGCCGCCATTGCTCAACAAAAAACTTAATTAAAAATTCAGCTTTCTTTCTCCTCATCCCAGAAATTTGGTGGCTTTCACTCCACATCAGCTTGTAAATTAAACCATAAATGCTGACTTTAGCAGCCTCCGTGTTTACTTTCATACAGCAGCATGCTGTATGTGACATCTTTTTTTTCATAATTCAACTTTTTTATTTATCTATTCAATAAAATCTGAACCAACAGTACTGCTATTAGAACTCAACATATCCACAGGCTCCTGGTAGCTACACATTCTTAAACCCATAATAGTAATGTAGCAACCACAGAGGTACAACTAAACACCACATTGTTACAGTTCAACAGCCATTTCACAAACAAAAAAGCCTGCCCATGACCTCTTAAAGCTTCAAACTTCATTGCTAATGCAAGCTAACATGTTCGTATGACACAATTTCAAACACAGATTCCTTCCATTTTTCAAAATCTGGAGGTGACGGACTCCAGAATCTGAGGCTCACTTGAGCATCACAAAAAGGTCATATTTTGATACATACGGTGACTGTGTTTGGCCCCCCATAAGGCATGACCTTGGTGATTTAGGTACAGA
>JAPZEB010000003.1:17068413-17094628 GCA_029783705.1 Chaetodon striatus | reverse complement strand
TTTCTTATCTGTGAAATTAAAGTAAATAAAAGCTTTGTTTCCACTGAGGGAAATGGTTTCAGCTTACAAAAACAGACGGGAGGTCTGCGTCGGCATGATGTGTAGTTACATTTCTGGGGAGGTGCACGTCAGGCTATGGCAAAGGATCCATAGGTACAGAGATGATTCAACACAGAAGTATAAATCCTGCATTACTCTGCAGCCAGCCACAATGGGGCTATTAAGATGTTTTGGCTTCACTTTTGGGGACCTGTTATGCCATTTATCTTTATATACAGTCTATAATTAGATGTAACCACTCTGATTAGATTCTAGCTTCAAATTAGTCAAATAAAAAAGGAGATTTTGGTTTGAAAGAGATTCAGAAAGACATTCAAGTTCACTTTTGAGTGCCAGTTGATGCCTGGCTGCCGAAGTGGAATCAATGAAGCTAAACAGAAACTTTCCAAGAGCTTGCACCCTTAAAAACGTCGTCCAACAATCGAATGCAGTGAAAAGAGTGTCGAGAGGGAAGTGAAGTTTTGCAGAACTGCAATGATTTTCAGGTTGGTTGAGAGAAACAATAAGATTTGATATTAGAGGGCTGATTGTAAAGTGTTGATGCTGAAGATTCAAGGATATATTGAAAGTGATGATGAATTCAGTTTAGACTTATATTATTTTTTATGAATATAAGTGCCTACTATTATAAACAAATGTCTTTAAAGGAAGAGAAGGACACATTCTGTTTACATATATCACAGTGCATATTTAAAGCACTACAGAGGAAATTAATGTAGTTTTGACTTATAGAGACCTGCCTTTAAGGAAGCTTAGCATAGGAATTGTGAACTATTGTATATGTACTGTATTTCTAGCCTTATAAAAGCTGGTTGACTATATTTTATACTGTAACATACTGTATGTGCCTTAAAAAGATTTAAATCATTCTGAAGTATCAGGACTAGGAGGCCGTTTGAAATCGGGAAAAGTGAAGTGGGGGTAGGCCCAGAGACGGAGCAGTTTAAGTGCATGTGGTAACTGTGATGCGTGGTAAGTTTAACGCAGGTTGAAGATGTGACAAAGGACAAGAAAATGATGTAGTTCCTCTATTAGTTTGAACTGGCATGGTGGGTGTTCGCTTCAACACAGTTTGCTGAGTTGGAGGCACGGGCTGAAACAGCATTTCCAGCTGGCAATAACAATCCTACTGCGGTCTGTTGTCATGGAATATCCACAAAGATGTTATTTCTTAGTCGATCATCACAACAGAACGGAGTCGCGCATGAAACTGTGGACCTCACTCTTTGTTTCTTTTATCTATTGTAGTTGTGTTTATCAAAGGAACTGTGGGTTTTGTCAAAAAATATACATGGTCGCTGGCCTCAGTGGGAGAGCTTGCAGTGGCTGATTATGGTACCTTACAGTTTTGGGAAATTTAGCTAAATTCCTTCTGTGAAGTTAAAGGGGCACTCCAGTGATGTCTTAGGGCAGATCCACAAAGCTGAAGGGCTTGCAAGAGACACAAAAATAGTTGAAATCAGTGTAGCAGAGGCTGAGATATCAATACTTGTATTCCCTAGTCTGCCTTAAGCTCCAAAAACGCTGGATCCTACCTTTCCCGTAATGCAACTCAACAGCATCTTTCAATAGACTTCACCTGCTTGGTAAATGCCTCGATCTTTCAAACTCCACATCCGTGGTTTGTAATGCAGGCCCCTTGTTAAAAAGTGTCTCCAAGCCCGAGCTGAGATTACCGTGATGACACCAGTATGACATCACCAGGGTTATTCTCTCAGGCCACATCCACACTAATACGTTTTCATTTTAAAATGCACACCTTCTGCTACGTTTACGCTGAGAGTCGACACTATTCCGGCGTTTCCGAACCCCTAAAACAGAAACTTTTGAAAACAACTTTAAACATGTTGTTACAGATGGAAATTACTTCTGAAATTGTGCAAAAATGTTGATGTGTATGGAGATCATTTTCATTTTAAAATGGCATTTTAAAAATAAAAGCGTATTAAGCCCCTTTCGCACATGCAGTGCAAACCTGAAATTATCTAGAGTAACCCAAAAGAGGTATACATAAGGGCGTGTCCACATTTTTTTTTAGCAGAAAAGCCCTGACATAGCGCGTCATCCCAGTGATTCATTGAAAAAACACTGGTTTTGCTTTTATGACAACAATATCTTGACACTAACATTAGCCATGTAGCTAACGTGACGCTACATTAACAGAGGGTGGATACAGTTAACCTCAAGCTTACAAAGCTAAAGGTGATAGAAGAACACTCACCAGCAACATCCAGTGTCCGCCGGCCAATCTGCTCCCAAAAAATGAGCTTTTCTGTCTCTGTTGTGACAGTAGACAGAAGCCCTGCTAAAGAAGCAGCAGTGACATTATCGGCACCAACGTGCTGCTCCTCATTGAGCACAACAGGCCCTGAGATCACAGATGTCCAAATCAGTTGAATCAGACATTAAATGGATTTTCCCCTCCCAACTCCCTAGCACAAAATCCGTGTAATGTCCAATTGAGCCCATGTGTGAATAGAGCACGTAATAGTCTGCAGAACTCACAGCAAGCGAGTGGGTTCGTCGATGATGTTTCTATCATGAGACTTGCACAAAACCAGAAAAAAGAATACATACAAGAAGAGGAAGAGGAAGGGTCACTCACACGAAAATGGCAACAAAAATGTCTAACTGAAGACATGACATGCTTTGGGAACTTCTTTTGGTAAGAACTGAAGCTGAAATAGTCAGACAAATTAAAGTAACAGCGTTGTGTATGACAAAACTACAAACCGGCTATGTGACCGCGGTGTTATCGGCATCATGTCCCGCCTCCTAGGCGCCAAGCCTCGCCTAAACCAAACAGAGTCCTCCCAGTAGGTGTGAATGTTTCTGACTTGGACAGTCTCCCGTCGTGTGCTGCGTGTGTAAAAGGGAAACTCTGGACAATGTCTGGGCCTGATTCTCTGGACACTGATATGAGAAAACGACTTCAGTGTGGATGTAGCCTGAGACTTGACAAAGCTCCTCCAGAGCTACACAAGACATTATACAGCTCCCCGTGATGAGTAAAGTAAACCTCACGAGTAAAACTGGTGGAGTGCTCCGTTAAAAGAAGGAATTAGCGCATCTATATTACCAAAAGTTAGAGACCTAATCTGAATGAAAGATTCTCCTTTGTAGCTGGGAACAATCCATTTTTCTTACTGTTAACATCGTCTTTCTTTTTGCTCTGTGTGATGACATTAACCTAAAAGGTCTTTACATCTATTGTCCACATCGTACCATGTGGCTGTAATGAAAGGAATAGATACCAATGATGCCTTATGAACTAACCTCATAAACAAGTAACAATGTTATTGTGATTCACCAAGTTCTGGCAGAATAAAGAGAAATCCTGTTAGAGAGTTTGATTCAGCCCAGAGACATGTTCTGAGGAGGCCATTTTAAATGGCAAATCAAGAGCCAATGGAAGCAGTTGATACAATACATTTGAAAAAAAAAAATCTGCCTTCAGACATAATGTCTTGAATTACATATACTTGACTTTTCTAGTACCTTTTCAGTTCAAATTTGTTATTTTCTATGAATGAGATGTGTATTTTGGAACACTTAATAGATGTTGAAAATTTTAAAGCAATCTGCAAAAACTCAAGAGTTAAATCCCTGACAAAGATAAGACTGTTTTTATGTATATATTTGATGGCCATCATTATCAAGGATAGTAGCTCTTTTAAAGTGTTATGCAATATTGAAGCTTTTTTTGTGTGAAGAAGGGCCTATTGCTGAGAAATAAACAAAGCTGGGAGTTTTTTTTTCTTTATGTTTTACAATAATCTGAGGGGTTATCCTGCAGAAATATTTATGGAAAGATTTTTTACAACACTTTTTGTATAGAATATGCAACAAAGTTACACTAAGAAGGAAATATTGATGTCTACATAGAATATTATGAAAAAAAAAACGCTGGTACATAATTAATACCCTTTCTCAATTATAAGCCATTGTATTTTTGTGTTTTGTTTTATGATGTTATCAGTGTTGAATAACCCACAATGTTATTCAGTTGCTATATGTAACTAATTACGAGCTGCCATTTACATCCATACAGTCGCATGTATTCATTTTGTAAACAATATTATGAAGATATGTATTGTGTTAACATGCAGAAATCTTTGTTTTTTTTTCCTCTTAATTAGTGACGGATACTCACCACTGTATAAGCACGATAAACTGTGAGATGTAGTTTGCTTAAAGCAGCAATGACAAGAAACTATTATAAAATGTTACGTTGTTATTAGTAGTTTAGGGAGTGTATACTTTTGTCAAGAAAGCGTGTGTGACAAAGAACTGTTTTAGAGTTTGCATGTGCATGTGTTTGGTTTTGAATGAAACATTATTTTGTGCAATGTATACTTATTTAAATAGTTTGCAACAGTACATATTGTTTTTAACATTATCAGCAACTTCTGATTGTTATTAGTCTTGAAGTATTTCATTTACCGCTAGTGTAGCCTCTACGAATAATACATATTTACTGAATGTAATGTGTTAACACTTATGTGGTCATCTTGGAAAGTTATGTTTGTATTCTTTACTGTCGATGTTTGTATTGCAATATTGCAATAATGTAATATTTGAATTGGACAGAACACAGGCGTGAGGTAGGGAAGACAATGATTTTTGGGGAAACAAGGACAGTCATGGTTTCGAGAGTAGACCACAGGTCTGTTTTTCATGTCCATGAAACGGCATTCCAAAATGTGCCTTATTTGTTAGTTGGGAAAACATTTTAGTGCTTTAGTGCTGTCGAGAGTTTGATGAATTAAAGTCATATTGAATTAGGAGCGCTTGGATTATGTGGTTTCATTTGTTTGGGTCCTCTGCTGTATTGTTGTTACCAGTAACTGGGAGGTGTTCGCTCTGGAGTTTGATTTCAGCCAAGAGCAACACATTGTTTTCTGAGGAGCTCCTGTCTGTAGAATATTCTTCAGAGTGTATGTTTTCATCATCAGTGTGTCTCTGCTGCTAGCTCCGAGACTTATGCAACCTGGAGCGTATAGATTATGATAAAGAGGTCTTTAAATGGATTATTCATGGTGGTTGTGTAATGGAGAAGAGGGGGAGACTTGTAAAACTTGTTTTTCACTTTTCCGTGAAAGTGCTGAAAGATAACAGACACATCGAGCTGACAGGTCTTGATTTCAACACTTTGCGGACAAACTGCGGACAGGAAAACCAAAACACGGAAAAAGGACACCAGCTGACACCGGTGCTGTGTGATAAATTGAGACGTTTACAGCCGAAGAAACCAGCTTGTACCAGTTGTAAAGATGTCATTGTGTTGCATGTGTACTAAACGTTGGCCACAGCACCGCCGTCTCCCGAGCCAAGTTTCCATACACAATATTGGCCATGCATTCCAAATAACTAAAACTAAACCAGAGGGTGGGGACCCAAATTATATCAAGTTTGTTACAACATCTCTTGCTCAAACACAGCGAGAGCTAAGAAGTCTCTATAGCAACAATGTAATCTGAGAATTCAAACAAACGGTGGAAGGTCAGCCTGCATATGGTTTCATTTAGGGGCAAGAGCTGCTTTTTCACGTCGCTTCATTATTTACTTTCATAAAGTATTAGCTCGATAAGCAGCACCACCCAGTCTCTGGCTCTCAGACATGTCCTGGCCTCCTTTTTCTCTGTCTCTCCTCCAGACGCTCTGCGTTTCAAATAAATAGCCAGCGAAGTAATAGCAGCCCACATACAAGCTAAAGACATTTTCAGGTTTCTTTATGGCTCTGGCGGATTAAATCAAATGCATCCACCGTGTCCAATGAAGCTGTAGCCCGCAGTTCTATCATCTGTCATCTGCATTCATGCGATATTTCAGCTCCACTGTAGGTGGATGTCACATGATGTCACATCCTGCTCTGATGGACAGGAAGTCGGCCGCACTGGAGAGCCGGTGTCTAAAAAAAGCAGCTGGATCACTTCCAGGAAGCTTTAAAACCAGCAGGGTCAGTGGCACATGAGAGCAAATGTCCTGTACTAAGACCAGAGCTAGTAAAATCTGAAAACAGTCATTTTATTTGGCAGTAAATGGAAAGTAATTGCTCCATAAGAAAATTTTACATAGCGGATGGCTTAGTGCTTGTACACAAAGGAGATGGCTCATGTTCGGATTTAGAAAAGCCACATCTCTTCAAACATCATTATCAACAGTAGAAATATCAGATTCAGGGAAGAAGAAAAATCACCTGTGACAGCTCCTTCTTGAAAGTGTCATTAACACGGGATAAAAGAAAAATACCAAAGTGCTGCATGCTGAGTCATCTGACAAAAGTCCATGTGTCACCCTGGGTGCTATTTAATCTCACCACAGTCTGTGATGACAATTTTCTTAATCACACCACCGTCATGCAAACCAAAGGATTCCATCTTGGTGACCACGTCCATACCTTCCTTCACCTGACCGAACACGACGTGTTTACCGTCAAGCCTGTTGAGAGGAGAGACAAGAAGGGACTTCAGCTACTGGTAAGTGACTGAATTTGGCAACAATATGAGTGGCAGAGCTGACCATAAAGTACTTACCATTCAGTTTTAGTCGTACAGATGAAGAACTGGGAGCCGTTGGTGTTCGGACCTGAATTTGCCATTGAAAGTGTTCCTGCAGAGAGTGAAAAATTTACTAATGAGTAAATCAATTAAATGTGACGCAGTCAACAAGATCCTGACCTCCTTTTACCACTGACCCTGACTGTAGCACAAGAGAAGCATGACATGAGTCTGTGTCTAACTGGAGAGGGCCTGTTTGCCTTTTCTGTAACTCAACTGTCATAAAATGAAGCACCAAGTAATCAGCATGTGGATTAAGTTGATTCAAGGAAAGGAGTTATTTTGATTAGTGCATGCTGACTTGCTAAAAAGTAGGTCATTCACCTGGGGATTGCAAAATCTATATAACCAGTAGCTTTAGTGCTGCATGAAATTAGGCACTGCCATCTAGTGGAGAGAGGCAGAGATGTAAACCTTGGAAAAGATACTGTAAGGAGGCCAGGGAAGTGACACGTTATAATAAAGAGCTAAAGTTTACAATTATTTTCCTTCAGATTAATATGTTGCTTTTATTATTTTTAATGACTTATCTTTTAGTTTTTAAAATGTCAGAAAATAGTGAGAAGTTTACCCTAGATACTGGAATCAGAGAACGCTTGACATTTTGCTTGATCAATTCCTTAAATAAAGAAACCAGTGTGTAGGATTTAAGGGATGATTAAAGATAGCAACCAGCTGAAACGTCTCCCATGTGCCAAGCATGAACGCCAGGTTAGCATTCCTTCAGTGCTCATTGTTCAGGAGGTTTTAACCAGGAGCTAAATTATCTGCAAAGGTCTCCTCCTCTTCATAACAAACAGACCAGGGGTCTCATTTCTAAACCTAGTGTATGCATAAAATGAGGCCTAAAAGAGGCGTACACCACCTCCCACGCAAAAGTTGTGATTTGTAAAAACAGACTTGATGGGAGAAATTTTGACCCATGCTTACAAACATTTTGGAGATGGAAAATTGGTGAAGTAGATGGTGAGGTGGGAGCTTGATTGTAGAAACTGTCAAATATTTTTTGGTGCACGCCATTTTTGGCTTCCGTCTGTACGTACATTTTTAGTACAGATGCTGTGCATAGTTTTATAAATGAGACACCAGGTGATTAAAATCAGTTAAAAATACTATAAAGCAGTTTCACGTTCAGTGTTTCTCTGACGCTGTTTGGCTCATCGCACACCTGCTAATGTGGGCTTACCTTCTTTCTCTGACACTTTAAGATAACAACATTCAGGAGGTTTTCACTGTGAGCCTAATTATCCGCAGAGGTCTGTTCCTCTTCAAAACACACGGACCCAGTACTTTAAACTGGTAACAATGCTGAATAACATATTTACACATTAGAAATCTGTGTTTTTCTGACGCTGTTCGGCTTGTAATGTGGAGGCTACAAACTACAGTGGCCAACATAAAACCGTGAATGTCCCTGTCTAGAGTCAAGGTTTGTCTGATCTAGGCTACTGTAGAAACATGGCGCTGCAAAATGGTGGCCTCCATGGACAAACTCCTGCTCCGTATGTAGATATAAACATCTCATTGTAAGGTGATGAAAACACCAATTCTTAATTTTAGGTGACTATACAATAAAGAAAACACTTATTATATTCAAATTTTGCCAGTATATTTCCCTAAATCCTACACACTGGACCTTTAATAATTCAGTATCAAAACTGTTGATTAACTTTCTGTCAATCTGCTTTTAAATGAATTGACTAATTGTTTCAGCATACACCAGCCTCCCAAACACAAATACACTTCTAGACAATTAATGAACAGTGTTTTGTTGCGTATTCTGTCACTAAAAAATACTTTTATTAGCCTATAAATCTGAATATAGAACTATATGGATACATAAAGGATCATTTGTTTTGTCAAAACAGATATATAATAGTCTACGCTGTGGAGACGTACCTGGGCCTGTGTGTTTTAATTTAAAGTTTTCATCTTTGAATGTCTTCCCGTATATAGACTTCCCTCCTGTGCCGTTGTGGTGTGTGAAGTCTCCCCCCTGTAACAGAAAACACAGCACCAGACACACATGGCAAACACTTTATTATATATGCACCATTTTCACTGTGAAACCTACCTGACACATGAACTCAGGTATGATCCTGTGAAACACAGAGTCCTTGAACCCAAAGCCAGCTTCACCAGTGCACAGGGCTCTGAAGTTTGCTGTGAAGTTAAATGTCTTATTTATGACAAGTCTTTAGTTGAAGAGCTGGGTCTTTAAATGGTGAATTAATCAGATGTAACTTGATATTCAGCAGAGAAGTTTAAAGAAACATACCTGCAGTCTTTGGCACTACATCTGCATTCAGCTGCAAGATAAAACAAATCACATTCAAATGCATGGGTCAATTTTTACACTGAGCTTTTATCTGCACACGTGAGAGCTGTGAGACACACTGCAGGTGAGCTGAAGGTCTTCAGGGAGATGCTAATGCTAACTAGCTAGCTACCTCAATAGTTATCCTTCCCAGAGGCTCACCGTCCGCCTCGATGTCCAGGAACACCACCGGGTTCTTTGCGGGACCGGAGGATAGCAGCCTGGCGGCGGCGACCCCCGGCCCGCTGTATCTGAGGCGGTTTTTTATTTGTAACATGGTCGCTGCTCCGCTGACAGGGTGAGGAGGACCTGCAGGCCATGGGTGCTAGTGGTGTTTACATGTGACGTCACGCGCTGACAGCCAGGACGCGACGTGGGGAAACAGCGACACCACGTGGAAGGTTCCGGAATAATAAAATAACTTTATTTAGGTTGACACACTTTATAAATGCTGTCCAGGGTTTTTAAAAACATATGTTATTTATTATTTTTACTCTCCATCCACAGAGGAAGGCCAGGCAATGTGGTTGAAAGCCTCTGAAACACCAAGTAAGTGACCCTTAAATGGGAATCATGCCCTTAAATTGCTGTCTCCAGGGTCAATATTGCACCTTTAACCCCAACTTTAACTTGATTTATGAACTAATTAAGCACTGAAATCTATAAAAAAGGAAAAATTGAATCCTACACTGCTGAATTAAATGCCTTTTTCTTTCTTTAACACATTTATATTTTATTTTCAATAATCTTAAGTAATATTTTACTAGGAAACATGTCTTAGCATTGCCTTTAACTAACTATCACTCACTGATATCAGATCATGAGGTTCAGGAGGCTTTTAACAGGAGCCAAATTATCCACAGAGGTCTCTGTCTTTTTCAAATCAAAAAGACCTGGTGATTTTAACTGGTAAAAACATTTAATAACGCAGTTTCACATTAAAAATCTGTGTTTTCATTAAACCTGAATGGTCTTATCTAAAGTCAAGGTTTGGTTTGTCCATTCTGGGCTACTGTAGAAACACTGCACTGCAACACGGTTGACACCATGGACGAACTCCTGCTCCCTATGTAGATATAAACGACTCATGCTAAGGTGACAACACACACCAATTCTTAATTTTAGGTGATAATACACTATAGAAAACATACTTATTATATTGTATTTTATTTCTGTCAATATATTCCCCAAAATTCATTGAGGAAGGCCAGGTGATGTGGTTGAAAGCTTGTGAAATACCAAGTAAGTGAACCTTAAATGAAAATAATCCTCTTAAACTGCTGTTTCCAGGGTCAATATTGCACCTTTAAGCCAGACTTTTACTTGATTTATGAACAAATTAAGCGTTGAAATCTATAAAGAATGGTTTGGCAAAGAATCCTACACTGCTATACTAATATGGCTTTTTTACGTATTTATTCAGCGTTGCCTTTAACTATCACTCTTGCTTTTATTAACTCTTTTATTGTTCTTAGGCTTCATTTTTATTTCTGTCTTTCACATACCTCCTTATTCTCAGCGTACCTATTCTGGCTATTTGTTACCTCTGTTGTTTATCATTCATGTGACAGATCTTTTTCACAGCAGACATTATGACTTATCATAGTAGGAGAAGCACAGGTGTCTTTAATCACATTCACGATGGCTGCATTCCACTTAGGGGAGGTCCTGGCATTGTGCATGCTGACTCACTGGCTGTGCGTTCCAATCCCCATACTACCATACTATACAATATGCCAAAAAAATGATTTAGTATGTCCCAATACATGGTGTGTGAAATGCAGGGTGCCAAAAATACCAGGATGTTCTAGTCAAATGGTAATAATAGGAATATTGATTGTTAAAATGAACAAATTAATCATAAATATTACAAACAAAAATGAGACATAACTATAAAAATAATGACTGAGAACTGCAGGTGTAATTTTGCTGAATCTATAATCTGTGCAGTTATAACTTTAAAGTTAAACTACACACATTTACTTGGTAAGTGGTGTTTGTTTTATCTCCATGGCAACAGATATAAAAGCAAGAGGGTCAAAGTTCAGGATGTGATGGTATGAGCAAGTTGTATGTGCCAGTTGTGCACAAAGTGCATGCAACATTATGAACTATTTAAGGGCAGCTGCAGTGCCTACTAAAAATGAAAAGGCAAAGTATGCATTCAGAACGCACCCCAGAATAGTTCACTGGGACGCTTAATGGAACTGGGCCAACGTTAATGTTGTCAGTTTCACCTATGATTTTCCAGCTACGACAAGCCAAAGTGTTTGCACTTGTTTTAATTTGGCTGTTTTTATTTATTCTCTTGTTTCTGTACTTTGAGCCACGCCCCCTGAAAGAAAGGTGATGTTATTATTCTGCTAAATTATTTATATAATTTCACAATAAGAATAAAATAACCATGGGGATGACGTAGTTAATCAGCTGCCACTCTTTCTGGGATGACTGATAACATTTGCACATTTTACCATGCTGGTCTCTGCCAGTCATATTTACATTTCAGGGAGTGGGTACTGGGGAGGAATATTCCATTCTGATTTGCATTGCTGTTTTCCTGCTACTGACGCTGATGAAATAAATAATTTGAATACTCATTTGACCAAAGGGGCTGTTCTGCTAAACCTCTGTGCCTTCATGTCTGTCCAGGCTCAGCGTTGCTAACTGTGTGTCTGATGTTTTTTCAGCTTCATTATTCGTCTGTCCAGTTCAGCTTTGATGTTGCTCTCCCCAAAACATTTAGTTTGACAGTGAGGCCTTTAAAACTGCAAATGTATGATTCTTTTAAATAGTTATAAACCACAGAGAGGTGTGCAATGATAATGTATGCATCAATATTTTCAGTTGATGCTCAGAATTACTGATCATCAGTAGGTGTTGCAAAGGTTTTAACCAAGAGGGAATTTTATCACCAGTATTATTAGTGACAGTGAAGTGATCTCAGGTACGTTGAAATAAAATAAAAGTAAGCTTTTGTTTTGTTTTCCTGGAACACTGAAAGCTACTTGAATCAATCACAACCAATCTGACTCACTCGTTAATCTGGGAAAAAAGCTGATTATTAGCTACAGTAATTGAATCAATCTACTTTCTTTCAGTTTCAGTTTTTTCCACATTTACTAATAACCTTTTTACTAAAAGCTTATGATTTAACAAATTATTAAAGTGGTGAAATTAAGCTGTTCACAGCGCACATTTTGATCTGTTATTGTGGGAACACAGCCCAGGTGTTACTAATAACTAATTAATGATGCCAGCATGCACGAGGACCCAAAACTGAAGCAGCCATAATTAATTTGATCATTTACACCTGTGTTTTCCGACTGTGACATGCCATAATGCCCTCAGTGAAAAAGGCCTGTTGGTTATTTTGTGCTATTTCAGCCTGTAAACTCTTATTAACAAGTGTAATGATTTTCCAATTATTATAATTGCAAATTACAGAGTTTAGTACTGCAGGTGTTTTGTGGATTGTGCGGCACCTTTTTAAATATTTTTCTGTGGAATATAAAATGGTTTAATCTGGTTGCACTTTGTGTGTCAAAAGACGCAGACGGCCATTAATTGTGTTTCATCTGAATACATATTTATTAGATAAATATTAGGATGTCACGTCATCTAACTACATACAGATTTGCAAGACTAAAAATCACAATGTTTTTCTGACCAGTTTAGAATATGAAATGATTGTACATAGAATGTACAAAACCAAAGAGACAACTGCCACCTGTTGTGCCAATCACTTCAGATTGTACCTTTATAGCATATACTTGCCAAATTGCATAAAAATCATCAATTTGACAAAATGTTTTACAAACTGTAAATTTGGAAACAACCCTTAAGAGCCGCTAAAAGCTCGACGTCTCCAAGTCCCAATTATACCTCAAAAGGTTTTAATAATTTTGTAGCACCTTTATAAAGTACACAGGTAATAGAGAAATACACAGAAGTTTAATATTACACAAAGGAAAAATGTCTTTTTTTTTTCTCGGAAACCCCAATGTGGAGGGGCACATAAAGTATCTTCCATAAATGAACAGGCGTGGTTAGAGAGGTCTGCACAGACGCAATCAAACACAGACTCATTTTGCCAATTCAATGTCTGACAGGAGGATGCAAGCTTTACAAATTCTAAATACACTATGCACACTCCCCCTGGAGAAAATGAATACATTTCTGTTAACGTGTCTCTATTTGTCATTTACAGTATATACACGTATCCCTTACATCCCAAACCCCGCCCCCAACCCTCTGCCACAACCTCCCCTTGTATGCAAATAGGAGTTTGTCTCCCCCAAAATCCATTTTACAATATTAATTGCATTCTCTTTTACATCCTCAATTTCCAACGTCTGCAATCAGACAGTACAATTTGTGTCGCTCAAATTACTAGACGTGATTTCGTGAAAGGTTGCAGTTACAGTTACACACTGTGTAGGGAAATAAAACATCCCAATGCGGCAGTGCATTGTCTTTAACAAACATATAAACAAACACATACAACATCTGATCCTTCAACTGTGTCATATGCAGGTGATTTGATCATTTTTTGAAGATCAGTAAAAGCCATATTTGGTTCTTCAAACATGTTACAAATCTCAAATAGGGGGAACTTTTATCCGACAACATACAGTATATTTTCGATTCATTGATACTGCATAAAACTGTGTAAACCAAATTATACTTAAAAAACACTGGACAAAAAAAATAATAACTTAAAACGATATAAAATGTGATGAAAATACACACACATTTTTGCTAGGTATGGTTATCAAAACAATCCAGAGGACATTTTGCACATTCTAACTTAAATAACGAGGACGAGGTCACTTGTTCCAATAATATTAAATCGTTTTTGGAGAAATTTGGACCTCTAAGCTGCTTAACAATCATTTAGACAGAGAAAAATTTAAAGCTGACCAATTCTTACACATAAAAAAACTTAAAACTTGCCCGCTGAGCAATTTGAATATTCCTTTAAACACACAGGGACTCAATACAAGGCCAGTGAGAGTGCATTTGGATCAATTCATTACAATATTGGACTGGTTATAAGGGATTCTGTGTGTGTTTGTGAGTGTGTGTGAGTGAGTGTGCGTATAGTCCTTGACACACATACAGTACCATGTAGTTGCCAGTAATAGATAGGTACAGTACTGTACAGTCACAAAGTATTCACAAAGGGTATATACAACAGCTCTGGAAACACTGTTGGATCATGCAGGATGTTTTTTTTCCCCAAAAAGATGCAATTCAACAGTAACAAAACAACAAAAGGAAAGATCGGAATAATCTCACAGACGTTGCTATATAAAACACAGTGATTTAAAAACTTCTGTAGGATGTTGAAATCCTGCTCAGGCCCGACCCCCTTTATAAAAACCATAGGACAACTTTGGTGATGTGTTTCTGATTAATTTCAATGTGGGACGAAGATAAAACACATAAAAAAGGACGACAGTTTAAAAAAGAAAAACTGATGAGTTTGAAATAATAAATATAAAGACGAGAGAAAATGATTTGATCAAGCACGTTTAGGCTGGACAAAGACAACAGGAGCCATTGGCACACATGCACTTGTGAACAAAATGGTGCTTAATTTGATGAGGAAGAGCGAAACATTTACAATAAATACACGAGAACGACCGGGCAGAGAAAAAGTAGAGACAGCTCTTGAAGAAGACTGTGTTATCTCCCTTTCATTCAATATTTTCCTTCCCTCCTCTGTCTCAAACTTTCCCTCCCCCGCTGTCTTTCACACACGCTCGCAGGCAAACAAAAGAAGACAGGTAAACATACACACACGTACATATATATACACACACCGACACACTCACACACACTACATTGCACAATGTGCGCTCGTTTCCTCTGTTGACACTCGAGGACATTTTAGCTCGTCCTTTCAGTGCTCTGATTCTGATGAGTTCCAGTTATTCAACTGTCACACACACACACACACACACACACACACACACACACACACTGAGAAGTCTGGGGGGAGGTCAAAGGGGCATGGCGTGTGCCAAAGTTTTGGAAGAACACATTTCAAATAGGATAAAAACACTCTTACAAGACATTTGTTTTTTTTCACAAAAGGAAAATTATAATTAAAAAAAAAACAAACAAAGCTACAACACTTTACCTGGAGCGCACACAGGCTCCTGTCTCCTCCGTGTTGTTTACACATGATGATTATAGCTGCACAGTTTTCAGTTTAAAAGTCACAAATATCATATATGTATATATATAATATCACTTTAGTGCCCGCCAACATGGCTGTAAATGGCGTGTTTCGAGTCAGAGGCGGTGGAACTGGTGCGTGGAATCTTTACACGAGGAAAAAAAGGGAGTGCGATGGGGGGAAAGAAAGGGAGCGGCGTTCCTGCTTTCTCCACTGGAGTTCCCAAACAGGCGCCTCTTTACAGCTGTGCTCCCATGCCACACGTCATCTGTTGATAGACTGTGTATGTGTGTGCGTGCGTGAGCATAGGAAGCCGCTTGAAGTATCGATAGGAGGTCGGTGAGGTGTCTGTGGACGGACAGTCAAACACATCACGACTCCTGTAGGTGCAGGAGGGGTTTTTTTTTGTAGGGGAGGTGAAAGGTTAGTTGTTCTCGAAGAGGGAGAGAAGGTCGTCGTTGCTGTTGGCGGGGAGGTCGGGAGGGTCCAGGTATGACAGTAACTCGTCTGGGTTGGCCAGCTCTGGAAGCAGCTGTGGAGAGAAGGCAGAGAGAGACCATGAGTTGCGAGGCTGAATGAGCTGAGAACATATTTATCTTTCTGACGCTGGGCAACTTTGAGTCATGCTCAAGAGTCTGTTGAAACCACATCAACAAGCATAAAGTAAAACACAAACAGAGCACACGGCAAAGAGATGAGAGCAGCTGCAGCAGACAATGTTAGCTGTTAACAGGTAGCTGAGGGTGCCCAGAGCGGGCACACTTACATCCAGGGAGGGTTCAGGCATATCCTGGGCTCCCTGACCCATCTGCCCATCTGAGGAGGGGTTAAAGTTCAGATCGCTGTGGGGGTGACTGTTCTGCCCAGGCTGCTGAGGCTGCGGCTGAGGCTGTGGCTGAGGCTGCGGCTGCGACTGGCGAGGCGGCTGCGATGGTTGCCCACTGTGATGCAAGGGCTGCCCTGACTGGCCACTGTGATGTAAGGGCGGCCCTGATTGGCTGCCGGGGTGGGGAGACGCATGCAAGCTCTGCTGCATGGAGTTATGGGACTGATCGGGATGGGACATCTGCAGGTGCGAGAGGGAGACAGAAAGCCAGAGAGGTGGAGAGTGAAAAAATAAGGAGGAAGACACAGAGAGTGTTAAGGAGGAGGAAGAGGAGGAGGAGGAGGAAGAGGAGGAAGGGGGGGGATGCGTGGGAGGAAAGAGAGGAAAAGCGAAATGAGTTCCAGCGTGAATAATATGGAACAGGCCCTCTAAATGGAAGCTGTGATCAGCAGACATGTACAGCTGCAACATTATACGGCGACATGAGCATGTGAGCATGACTGAGCACACATGCTGGCTAGAGGCACAAGCTGCACCTTGTTCAGATAACAAATCTGAGCCTCTTTTTTCAGTACGGCACAGATTGTAGAGATATTCCTCTGCATACTAACGCACCAAATTATGCTACAGGACAAAATAACTTAGCAGAAGAGAAAAAGTCTGACCAGATATAATCCTAATTTAAATTTAAAGGAACACTGTGTAGGATTTAGTGGCATCTAGTGGTGAGGACTGCAGACTGCAACCAGCTAAAACCTGCTCAGCTGTTAAGATTCCTTCAGTGTTCATCGTTCAAGAGGTTTTTACCAGGAGCCGAATTATCAGCAGAGGTCTCTTCCTCTCCAAAACAAACTGACCCGGTGATTAAAACAGGTAAAACACTGAATAAAGCAGTTTAACGTTACAAATCGGTGATTCTTCAATGCTGTTTGGCCGGTCACAGCTCTGCACCTGCTAATGTGTGCTCACCTTCTTTCTGTGATAACTTAAGATCCAGACGTTCAGGAGGTTTTTACGAATTATCTGCAAAGGTCTCCTCCTCTCCAAAACAAATTAGTTTGTCTGTTCTGGGCTACTGTAGAAACATGGCGGTGCAACATGGCGATCTCTTGGAAGAGGACTCACTCCCTATGTAAATATAAACCGCTTACTCTAAAGCCCACATCAGACCAAAGATTTGAAACAGGCAACTACTTGCAATGCAGAGTTCTGCAACGTTTCAAAAACCTGCCGGTTCACATCAATGCAACTAGACAAGACAGAGTGTCATCTCTATGCAACAACTCTCTGTACTTTCATTCTGATTTCCAGCTTTTTTAGGTTTATTTTGTGGCTGAATGTAATTTGTAGCTTCTTAAAATATAAATGAGGATAGTGATAGTGAGATACTGGCTACAGCTGCATCTGTAGCAGTGATGAAACGGTGAAAAACAGAAACAAAACAAGCATTAGAGGGACTGTATTCATAATTAATTCATTCATTTAGTAAGTCAATGAGAATGTGTGTGTGTGAGGGACAGCGGCACACCTTAAGGACGGAAACAGAGGGCTCGGCGAGGACAGAGCACCTGTTGCAGCAAGTGAACGCGCCACCTGTTGTCATTTTGACTTCACTACAAGCTGACCGAAACAGGTAAAGTGCCATTTGTTCTGAAACCAGCCGCCGGCGATTTGACCCGATGAGTTGCAGGTGACACCATCAGCCGGCTTAGGTCGAGCTCAGATCGGTCAGCTCACACCGCTGCAACGTTTCACTGCAACATTCTAAAACGTTGCTGTCTCATTGCGAATCTTTGGTCTGAACTGGGCTTCATGAAAACGGGACAGTTTTTGTTTTCAGGTGATTATACACTGAGGAAAACAAAATTTTTTTGCCAGTGTATCCCCCTAAATCCTACACACTGAACCCTAGCGACAACTAGATACTGTCACATAAACATACTTTACTGGTAGAATGGGATGGGGAAGTAAGTAGCCCTGAACATCAACCGTACTTACTGCATCATTCATGCCGTGGTTCAGGGGCTTGTCCTGGGAGAGGAGACCACCAGGTCCATCTGGGGGGTGGGAGAGCTGTGGGCCGTGCATGAAGTCATTCATCGGGGGACCTCCTCCACCTCCTCCGACTCCACCACCAGAGGGGTTCCCGTGAGGGAAGTCAAAGTTCCCTTGGCTGTGGTAAGTGTTGCCTTGAAGGACGAAATAAAAGCACTTTTGTCAAAAGGCTAACTGCAGTTTGGCCTTGCTGACTTGTCAAATGAATCCTTACTGTTGCAAAAAGTTATCTTTTCAAAGTGGTTACATAAGGGGATACACACGATCCACTTTTTTCCCTGTTATGAAACATTTATCAGAGCAATGAGCTTACAATATTTTCAAACAGGTTCAGCACAAAACTCTCCTTGGGGCTGTTGCTTTGTTTAATGCACCAGAGACACATCAGTAGTTCCTGCTGTAAAGTGCAAAACAGCTCACTTTTCCAACAAATGAGCTGACTATCCTGTTATTTATCCACGCAGTCGGTTCCTGGCCGCTCTCTTTACCTGCTCCAGGGTAGTCTCCCCCGTTGCCACTGGGATGTTGATTAGGGTGTGGAGGGTAGGGGCTAGGACCGAGTCCGGGGCCAGGTCCAGGTCCTGGGCCGGGCCCTAGCTGGGCGATCATCTCCATCACATTGGGCATGGTCATCTGACTGGGGCTCATGGTCTTAAAGCGCTTGGCAAGTGGCCCGTCAGGGTCCTCTTTGATGTGTAGCTCAGACTTAATGGGGACCGGTCGCCAGCTACATGTAGGGTCTATAGTGACCTCCTCAAACTCTGAACTATGAAAGAGAAAGACAGTGTTTAATTTTAAAACAATGAATTCAAAGTTATGAGTGGATTTAGCAGAAGAAAGAGAGGAAACCTACTTTTGGATGGCATTAAGGATTCCCCACATGTACTGGTCCACCTCCAGACCTTCTAATAATGCAGTTTTACTGAAATGAGAAAAGAAATAGATAGAATTCATTAGAGGCAGCCCTTGTTAGCAATCTTAACTCTCTTTATATCCAAAAAAATGAAGACATTTTCACGTACTTGCACACAGGACACCTCCATGTCCCCCTCTCACAGTTGAGCTGCAAGTAGGACTCCAGATCAAAGCACTACGGACGACAACAAGAAGGTTAATCTCACATTCACAGCAACATGTGGCACAATTTGACATCAACAATGAACTCAAACGCCTCTTTAAATCAGAACTAACCTGTACATGTTTGCAGTCATGCCCTCGTGCGGGTAGCTGGATGCGTCGGAAGGTAATGGGACATTTCAGCGACACTTTGATGGCCGTCTGCTCCACGCCGTCTTCCCCGTTGAGAGTGGTGCTGCCCGCCGAGGCCGCCACGCTGCTGAAGTTCCTCTTAACTGAAAAGAGAAAGCGTTTCAGAGGGAAGGTATTACTCTGTAAGCACTGGCAGGTGTAATTCAGTAACTATTTTAAAGCTCACCGTAAAGAGAAACAGGTGCGAGTTTGTGTAATTAAGATGTACTTCGTATTAACTACTCTGAGAGACAAAACGAGCCGTACCCTTGGTGATGCAGTGTTCTGCAGGAAGGAGTCTTTTCTTCAGGAGCCCCTGGAGGACGGATCGCACAGATGGCCTGTGGACCAGCTGCAGCACAAACAGGTGGGACTGCAAAGCAACACGACAACATGAAAATAAACAGAAGATCAGCACATACACTAAGTAAAGTCATCTGTGTGAGAATCATCCCGGCTGATCTTATGCTGAATGAAAAAAATTTAACTTCCGTACTGTTAGTATTCACACATTGTCCTGATAGTGTGTACTCACACAACAGCAGGCGGTGACTGTAATCTGGATGGTGTTTCTTCCAGGTTGGCATACGTGCTTCAGGTGCAGGGGTTTGTGGGAGGTTTTGTTGTCTCCCCTTTCAATGGTGAGGGGCGTGGCGTTGACGCTGACCTGGACGGAGGCGGGCCAGTTGGTGTTCATCTGCCTGTCTTCATGGTGGTAGCACTTAAACTGGAGCTCAAGGTCTGACCTATGGGAGTAATATGATCAGAGAGGAGTCAGCAGCTAGCGATTATATCCAGAAAAACAAAGAACAAAACACTCTCTCTTACTGAGTAAAAAACAATATATGACAGGGTCGTGAATCCTGACGTGAAAGATGTGTGATTTAATATGTGTTTTCAAAGAGAAAATATATCCCCAGTATCCATTCAGAGTAGTTCTTTCTCCATATGAGAGAGTTAAGCTAATAAAATAGAGGCTTGTGTGGTGGTCATACCTCCACATGAGTGTCTGGTGGACGGAGGGTCGGAGGTGGAAGACGTGGTTGCTGACAGCCAGGTTGTGCTCCAAGCGGAACGGCTCTAGCACCACTCCATCCCTGACTGGGAACGTCAGCCGCAGCTCCTCATTGGGGTTAGCTGGGAGAGAAGATAAACAGGGGGTTAATCTTTCAGTCTTACGCTGGTAAAGTCATACAACGTGCCAGATAAAATAAAAGAGCGCAAGGTCCCAACTGCTGGGGTACTCACTCGGAGGGGGCGGAAGTGCTGTCATATTTGGTTTCATGTCGGGTGGAAACGGGGGCTTCACATCCTGGTTTGGCGACAGGTACGGAGGAATACTACTTCCTGGGGTCATAGGGGGTGTGGGGTTTCCAGGGACCGGGGAGTGGGGATAGTTTCCGGGCCTCGGGGGCTGTAAAAGGCAGGAAAGTGCAATAATGAAAACATCTGTATTTCACATACATCGGTCAAATGTAGCAGAAAAGTCTTACTAAAAACATACCCCATTGCCTTGGCCGTAGGAGTATCCGCCTCCAGAGAAGTTGGTGCTCTGACCATTAAAGGGCTCTTGCTGTAAAGGAATAGAGAGCAATAATAATTTAATAGACATCCTTATGGCTGCAGGCATATACCAAAATGTCTCAATAAGTGCTATAAATCTGACTAGTGATCTGTCTGTCCCTGCCTGTGGAAAGTGCATGCTGGAATAGGCTCTGCCCCCTCTTCTGACCCTGAGTAGGAGCACGTTTTGGTTGAAAATAGATAGATGGATGAATAGTGTGGCATTACAGACCTTGTAGTACTGGCCCATGGGCATGCTGGGTGGGTACTGTCATTGGCCCTGCTGCCCTGGCATCCTCTGGCTGGGGTAGTTAGGAGATGGCAGCGGCCTGGAGGCGTTCGATGAAGGGTACTGCCCCTGCTGCGGTGGGAACTGGCTGTTTGGCCCGTACTGCTGACCCCCGTAACTCCCCTGGATGAAGAAAGTTAAAGGAAAAAAATGTTTAACAATGTTAGGGCTCTGTTTTTATTTAAATAAGGCACAAATGCAAACATAAGCAAAATCCCCAGGCCACAGACATTGGTACAACTTGAAAGCGAGGCTGAATACATTATTAGTGAATACAGAATCAGCGGGTGTAGTCGAGCCTCAGTAATGACCAACCACATGAGCTCCAATCATTCCCTTGATGCGCAGCATCAGGTGAAATTATGGTAAATTAAGTGGTAGGCTTAGTTGCTTTAATTTGCACTACTTGTGGTCTCACGATCAGATGTTTTTAGGCCTTTTATAGTATTACTGTCTTATAGTTTTGTTAATTTATCAGGGGCTATGTGCAATATTTCGCCTACATTTTTTGTGTCCCAGTCATGTGCTACCATGCTTTCCACTGTACACTGTTTGTCCTCTGTTATTGTATTGTATGTATTGAATGTCAGGCAGCTGTGTCCAGCACTTTTCTTCAAGACAAATTTCGTTAGGGACAAAAAAAAAAAAAAAAGTTTAGCGCATTATATCGTATCGTATCATATCGTATCGTATCTCATCTCAAATGTAGCAAGAGTCCATCTCCATGAAGCACATGAAGTTCCATCATAAAGAATACACAACACCGCAAATCTTAATATATATCATCTCAAATATGCTGTACAAAGGTAGAATAAATAGGCAACTTGTGTTGGTGTGGCTGGTTATTTATTCAATGCAGGCTGATTAATAAATAATTAATAAATTAATTGCTGCTCTCCTCTTCTACATAGTTGAAAAGGCTCATTTATGTCTTTCAAGTACAGTGAACATGAACAGGCCTATCTGCAAAATATTAGCCCCCATTTATCCAACGAGAAAATAAATATCATGCAAAAAAGTTTACAAAACTACAAACATCCAGACGATAAATACAAGATGCTGGACGGAATAATGGAGTCCACAAACTAGATAATGCTCCCATGAACGTATATTTGAAGGTTATTTGACCCACAAAATTACCATTTGTGCATTAACTAGTCATGCAGTGCTACCTTGAATTTGTAAATAAAGCTCAATTTACAAATGGTCATTTTGAGGGTGAGGTAATTACTAACAAAGCTGCTGAAGCTCGAAGCGTCACCTCGGTGGTAATTACTAAACAGAATTATTTATATCTAGTGTCTGGATTCTATTTTTCCAAAAACTAAAAATGAAACAGTCCTCTTTGTTTAAATCTTTAAACAAATGCAAAATAGGATTCATGTCATCATGTTGGTATGTTGCCAGGACATTACCAAACAGGCCCAGATGCAAAACAATTGACTTGTGAAACCCGTGTTGGCTTTGAGCCCGCAGGCAAATAGAGCCAGATTGTTTTAATCGTCAGATCTTTCCACTCACCTCCCCAGGATATGGCCTCTTCATCCCCTGCATGGGCATGCCCTGTCGAGGTCCTCCGGGATACCCTTGTTGAGGCATCCTTTGGCCGTGAGCTCCGAAAGGCACCATGCCTGGGGTCCGAGCCTGGTTCATGCCCATGGGAGGCCCACTCATGTTGGGGTTGCTCATGGCTGATCCCATGCTGGCTGGATTCATACCTCCAGGGGGGCCTCGTGGGCCTGGCTGGTTCATGAACTGGCTGTTGTAGGCCTGCGTGGGGCCCATTTGGAACGAAGAACACATCTGGAGGCAAAACAGAAGGTTTCGGTGTTTAATATGATTATTTTGGGGTCTCCGGCAGGTGGTTGGATAATAGATTTCTGTATGTTACAGCCTGTTTGGTGGTTACAGCTGTAAACATCTGTTGGCAGGTGTGCACTGTACCTGTCCATACTGGTTCATGTCTTTATTCTGGGTTTCCTGCAGAGCTGCCACCGTGGCCGTCGCTGTGGCTGTTGCCGTAGCAGCAGCGGCGGCGACAGCTGCCGCTGCAGCGGCTGCTGCTGGCTGAGTGAAGTCACCAGGAGGACGTGTGTGGGAGGTCAGTCCCATACCTCCTGGAGGAGGATTTGGGCCTCCAGAGTAACTGGAAAAAAAACACAGACCACATGTTTTAATCATCATTGTAAATTTTATTGCTTGATTTTTTTAACAAAGAGAGTCGTATCCACTATCCGGTCTCTTACCTCCCGCTGTATCCCCCAGGACCTCCGGGGTAGCCAGGCCTGCCGTACATGCCCTGCTGCATATACGGTTGGTTGGAGCCTCCTTTGTTTGGAAACTGTTGCTGCTGAGCATTGAACTGGGGGGAGTTGAGCCCCGCAGCGCTGGCAGACAGACCCGATCCCATAGGGTTACCTCCAGGATTCATGGGGTTATTGCTATTTGCCATTGGGTTACCTAGCACCTGGATTTAACACACACAGGGAGATGAAATATCCGTCTTAGTCAAGCGCTGATTGTGTGTCAGAACTTATATATTTACAGACTGGATGCTGTTCGTGCACAGACATACCTGACTCTGTTACGTGTTGGTCACGCCCCACACTGTTGTGACCACAGACAATGACCCAGGGGGCTGGTTGGTGTTTTGTTGCCAGGGGACAGAGTCATAGGGAAAGGATCCATCACTGGAGAGGAGATCAAAACAAAAACATGTGCCTGATGTCACTTGAAGTTTCAATTGGCCAAGAAAGGAGCCAATGGGAAGCCAACAGAGTTGCATATTCGTCCAGAAATGTGAATAATTTGGGAATTCTTGTTGCCAAAGCGTTAGGCAATTTGAAATGTTTGGCGTACGATTTCAAAACACTCTTTCAGCCAGGGTATCTGCTAATGGCTGCATAGTGAGATGAGTAAAAATTTCCAAATGAGCCGATGAGGAGTTGCATGCCCACACACACCAGTAAAACTAAATATGATTAAATTAATTTTTTCAGTGGTTGAGTAGTCGTTGGATATGGATAGGGAGAGAGCAGTTGGAATGTTTAACATTCAGATTTAAAACAAATATCAGGGCAAAATATGAGAGTCTGTTACATATAATAAACAAGCTAAATCCTCATGGGGAGAGGCAAGTGGCCAGTGGAGTGGGAAGGAACTGCTGTTTTTGGAGAGCAGCTTGTTTTCGCTCAGAGGTTAGCTCTTGGAATGGACGACTTGTTCAATATTTCCTCATAAAGGCACAACATTATCCCAAGATCCTCAGCAGAGGCAAACAGGACTCTTGGCTAACTCCGGGCTTTGCTTTTTCTTCTTGTACTTCTTCGAGAGGAAGACATGAGCACACAATGTTCTCCAAAAACATGACTTCACAGCTCTCTTCCCTGCCGCTTTGTCCCTCCACCCCAAATCACCTCAGCTCCTCTCAAAGTAAGTCTGGCTGTTCTCCAAACAATGGAAATCCTCTGTGTTTTGGTGTGTGTGTTACATAAGCACTGAGTTTCAAGATAATACCTTAATGAAGACACATTAATGCACCCTGTCTCTTAAAGACACTGAAGTGAACCTTAGTTAGCTTTAATGAATTAGTTTGGAGCAAAAACATCTAAGGAAGACGGTGCAGTTCAGTTCAGTTCACTTTTTTCCTGTTTCCACTGTGAAAAGTTGTGGATGGTACCAATGTAACCGTTCCATACCGTCCCCATTTTTGGTCCCCCCTCTGTTGGGGTACCTGGCACACAGATCTGGTACTAAAAGGTGAAGCTGTGAACACTGCAGTCTGATTGGTCAATAGCACATGGTCACTCTGCTCAGGGCTGAGTTGTGGCTGGTTTTGAGGCTCATGTAACCAGTGTTCATACTGTGGAGAGTTTTACATATATAAGTAAACTGTAACTATAAAATGAAAGGAAGTTTTGTTGCCTCTTGCAGCAGATGTGGAGACTTCATTGGTGCCACTAGCACATGTGCTCAGTTGATTGTCATCTACTTTGTTTTCAACAGGGCTACTTGAACTATTCTCCTACAGATCTGCACCTCTCTTCCCATTTGGAGTCACAGTTGCAGTGTTTTTAAACTTCTTATTTTACCTCTGCTGTAAGTAGACTGTAAAGGACTACTTCAAAAAATACCACCTTATTTATCATCACTTCTATACCTAAAATATTATACTTATAACACCCATTATAGTCAGGACTGGCTTACACTATATGTTACGGGTGGGGGAAAAAATCAATACAGTATAGTATCACGATATTTTTGAGGGCAATATTGTATCATCACACAGTGCCAAGTATCTTTTTTTTTATTATATAAATCATTACTATTACAAATACAAATTAAACTTAAGGTAGCCTATTTAAATTATAAATAAAAATTTTTTTTTCACTTTTTCCAGTCCACTAGATACATTTTGCTGCTAATAAAATTAAAACTGAAGTCAGATGAACAGACTAAAAACAACAGATGTTGACAAAGTTTTCCTTTGGGGACATAATTTACTGTTGTAAAGAGATAATAAAGGGCAATATGTCGAAATATATTTTATCCCAATACTCAGAATAGTGGAACATGTTTAAAATCGTGATAATATTGTATTGTGACTTAGGTATCGTGATAATATTGTATCATGGAGTTACAGAGCATAATGAAACTTGACACACTGATATTGTTGAGGCAAGTTTTATTAATATTTGATGTGACTGTTTTACATAATATGTCTGTATTTTTATTCTCTTTTAAACCTATGCCAAGGATATTTTAGAATGCATTCATTATTCTTTGTCATGCAGTTGTTTACATAAGTGTAGATTTTTACATATCAACATATATTTTTATATAATATGTTTGTATTTAATTTATTTTTATTCCTTTTCATACCTATATAAATGATATTTTAAAATGTGTATTTAATCCTTGCTTTGTCATTATTATATTTGTATGTCATCTCCCTTTTTACAGTCATTATATTTTTTATATATTTTTTACTCTGTACTCAGGTCTCAATTGTAAATAAGATCTTGATCTCAATGTGACTTCCTGATTAAATAAACTATGAGTAAAACTGATCATGAATGTATGTGCGCGCTACGTTCATGATCATAATGCAAAA
>JAPZEB010000003.1:17021093-17051620 GCA_029783705.1 Chaetodon striatus | reverse complement strand
GATTGGGTCAGTAACAAAGGATGCCTACACCTTCCTCTAGTTCTACACACACAGCTCAAAGATGGAAAGAAAGACGGGGTGAGAAAATCAATCAGGTGAAAGTAAATTGAGACAGATAAGTGGACGACATGTCAGATTGTTGTAGGCCTGAAGGAGGAGGGAGGGGATGTGTAATGTGTACATACAGGCACTCACACAACGTGCAATGAGTCTACGCAAAGTCTAATGGGAGCACTTCTTTCAGTTCTCTTGCACTTGCTTGCTGAATTATGGGAGTTATGAGGCAGTGTAGTTTTGTGAGCTGTTGTGTGTTTTTTCGCAGGACGCAGGGTGAGTTACAGCCACACCCTGGAAGTTTTCTGTCACTGTTGACACAGCAGAGCGGCTGTTTTTCCTGAGATCGCCCTGCGAGCCCTGCTCTGTTGACTGACCGAGCGCTGGCAAATTCTGCAGTTCTGCCGGGACGATTTCTTTTTAATGTCAGACGTGAGTGGGTGGGGGGAATTTACAAACCGCCCAGAACAAAGCAAAGCTCTTTTCATCATATTTTCCAACACTCGCTCTTAATCAGCTGAAGAAGAGAAACGAAAAACATCAAATACAATTAGTGCTTGTGTAGATAAAAAGGATCTTTCTCAAAAAAAAAAATCACCTGCTCTTTGACCACAATGATAAGCATTCACTATTGGAGCTTCAACCTCTGATAACATGTGATGCCAACATAAATGATTTAATCATTATTTCTTTGAGCCAGACAGAAGAACAACAAGCAGAAACCTGGCTTAAACATTAAAGCAGGTTTCTAAGAACATAGCGATCATTCCAGGGAGCAGCTACCTTTAATCCAGAGCGTGTCAAGTCATGCTGAAAACATAATACACATCACACTTAAGGTTTACTTTCATCTATTTAAAAACTAACACGACGGGACACTGTCATGAAGAAGAGGCAGGGAAGCTGATATATAAAGCGGATAACTTGTCATAAAGATAATTTTATAGGTTTATTATCGGAGCTCATGCATCATAAAGAAAGAGAACAAACTATTATGAGCTCGGAGACATGAGTGGCAGATTCACTGAGGAAGGAACCGGTAAAACCTTTCATAGATTATGTGCCTAATCTGATTTGGTGTCTGCTGAACTTCACAGTAGCCCAACAGCTCAGAGTCTATTAGTGTTGTGTGTCTTTGTAGGGCAGCAGCACACCTATTATCTAATGAACCTCTCGGCTGGAAGTCAGCTTGTGGCAGACGACAGATTATAACGAGGAAAACATAAACAACTCTAAGAAGATTTTTAAAGAGCGGACTCTGGATTTGAAAACAAAAGAAGCTGCATTCATCAAGTGTGTATAAGTGTGTGGAAGTCGCTGTTTTCAAGCAAGCGAACTACACCTGACAATGCTAGCTGCTAGTGCGCGCTAAAGCCGTGTGTCCTCGCTGGCAGTGGGAGTTAACAGTGCTAATGCTAGCTCGCCTAACAGCAGATAAGTCTCTTCACTGGCTGATTCCAGATTAGAGCAACACGCTAATCCCTGAGGCCTCACTGCAGGGTCACAATCTCCAGACAGCTCATCAGCAGCAGTCTGCTGTTGCTGGAAATCTCCAATGTGCTCACAGGTCTCACAGGGCAGCAGTTTTATACTGGGAGAAAAGTGCAACTTGAGGCATTTGTAGTTAATGGGCTCAGTGAGGACAGTGACAGACAAACACATGCAAAAATAAAATTACAAATGCTATAAACGCAAGATGGAAAATTTTGCTCTTAGTGTTTATTCTCTAGTATCCTCTCTAATTACTTACTGGAAGTCAGATATTAATTTGTTTAGTAATTAATTTCGGTAAATTGACTGCCTGGTCACATAAATCAGATGTTTTTTGCGAGCGCTCTGCAGCAATGAGAGTGTTTTCTACTTGTAGTGAGAGGCATACATGTTAACTTAATTTTGCAAGTTGTCATACTGTTTAAAAAAAAAGTAGAGTAGCAATAATTGCTTTATCAATTTCCTCTTTAACTGATGCTCTGAAAGAAAGCGTCAGTATGATTGATCTGCGCTCTTAAGAGTCTGCCTCTTCCCCCCCCGAGGAGCTTGCAGAGAGCATCCCAGACTCCTCGGCCCTCGTCTAGGCTCTCAGGTGTCAGATTGGCGGACCTCTGTCGCCATGCGGGCTGTCAGAAGATTGTGCTGGGGCTGCACAATTAAATATGCATTCATGCATGTACAGACAAACAGAATACTTTAATATGAGCACACAGGCAGAGCTAACAGAGCGGTGACGGACAAATGTTTCTAAGCGTCTTTGTTGATGCATCTGTATGAGCGTGTGCATGTGTCTCTGAGTTCAAGTGTGCATCACGTCTCCTCTGTCGCCCTCCCGTCTGCTTTCTCAGACAGACGTCCTTGTAAGGGAGGTAAGACGGATGCTCAGTGAGTAAGATCTACCCTGAGTCACATCTGCCTCCCACCCCGACAGCCTGCCTGCCTGCCTGCCTGCCTTGTTTGATGACTGGCCGCATCATATCTCCCACCCCCCCCCCACCCTGCATAATTACACTACAGTTCCCATTTGTCCGCTGTGCATAAACAGCTCTTCCTGAAACCCAGTGCTGTCTTCTATTAGATCCCAGAACCATCAGCAGGCCTGAGGATGATTCTGACTGTCAGTCGGGCCCAGACAGGCAGCCAGTCCGAGCCATGCCTGGACAACAATCACATTATCCCAACACAGGAACACAGACAGAGAGAGAAATACAGCAATCAATATTGTACACTGACGTCTGTCTGACCACTTAAGTTCCTCCCAACAAGACGCTTCCCACCACAACTGAAAGAGGATATTCAGCTCGAGCAAAATGTTCATATCACAGGACCGTGTGCGCAAAAAACCCTGCATATTCAACACACTGCAGCTTGTATGAGGAATTACGGGATAAGATTTCAGAGCGTTACTGTTACTGTCACTGCAGTTCCTGTTATGAAACAGCTACATACTCGCCTTGTCAGAAAAACAAAGAAATCAAGACAGTTTAATCAAAATATTTGACTCTCACTCCTGCCACTTACATAACTGCCGAACAAAGGTTTATCTGTGTTCTGACTGGCTGGCTACGGCTTTGTCAGGTCTCTGTCAGGCAGAGTGAGTGGTCCAGCACACATCAGCGACACGTCCCCAGCCATCCATCTCTTGCTCCCTCTCCCCTCTCCCGCCTCTGCACATTTCACTTTGACAAATGTACAAGAACAGGCCGCTCCTGCAGGACTGTGGGAGGCAGGGAGGGGAGGTATGGATCGGGGGGGAAATTGGATTTGATAGATAAATGTCGGAGTATAGCATTACTGCTCGCTCTTTCTCTCCCTCCCGCTTCATGTGTGTGTGTGTGTGCATGCAGATATGCACATGTGAAGACTGTTGAGTAGACTGTTTTTGTGAGGCTACCACCCGGACAGCTCATCTCAATAGCACATTAATGTTTAATGGGGGCTAAAAATATCTGACATTATAATGCTCTG
The DNA here is from genome assembly GCA_029783705.1 of Chaetodon striatus. NCBI lineage: Eukaryota > Metazoa > Chordata > Actinopteri > Chaetodontiformes > Chaetodontidae > Chaetodon > Chaetodon striatus. The sequence goes on along the minus strand of JAPZEB010000003.1, from coordinate 17,048,107 downwards.
TGGGCTTTTTGTGTGATGTCTGTGGTCGCACTCGCAAATCTGCAAACCACAGATTTATGGTAACTTTGTTTTTAAGACAAAATAATATACATTTAAACTGTCTGTTAGTATAATTATAAGATTCCCTGAGTCTCGCTTACAAAACATCCTAATAACCTTTATATAGTGCTCAAAACATAATAAGCAGCTACGTTGTGCATTCATGGCCGCAGCAGAATAATGAAACAGGAAACACTTCTGACTGGATCATGACTTAAAGCCAAACAGCGGTTTATTGGAATTGTTTTATTTAATGACAAAGTGAATAACTGCAGCGTGAGGAACAATGAGCGCCGTGTCAGCCACTGTCTCGCGAGTCAACAGCAGTAAATGGGATGATGTATGAGCATGCACCTGCTGGCGTTGTAGTAAAGGTGGTGGGTCTTACCTGCAGACTTGGGAGTGAATTTGTCCCTGTTGGCAGCACACACGGCCAGCAACCTGTAGCCCAGGTCCAGGTCAAACCCCTGCTGAGCAGCGACACGACTCACCACCTGGAGAGAGAGCAACAGAACATGAGTATAGCTGTTGTCCTGTGGGCGCTAATGAGATTAGCATCATTTTTAAATCATCATGTTCTAATTACTTTGTTTTATTTATTGTTGCAAAATAACTTTCTACCTACCTTCCAACCTAGCTAACTGCCTACCCCCCACCCACCAACTTAACAACCTACCTACCTACCCCCCACCCATCTATCTACCTACCTACCTCCACCCACCGACCAAGCTAACTGCTCACCAATCTACCTACTCACATACCTCCCTACCAATCTACCTATCTGCCAACCTACCCAACCATCTACCTACCTACTAACCTGCCTTCCTACCAACCTACCTGCCTACCTACCAATCTCTCTACCTACCTCCCAACATACCTGCCCACCCACATACCAACCTCCAACCATCTACCTACCTACTAACCTACCTACCTCCAAACCTATCTGCCCACCCACATACCATCCTACCTACCTATCTACTGGCTAACAAACCACCTACCAACCTACCTCCTACCTACACTAAGATTTTCCTATGCAAATACTATAAACACTGAGATAAATGTCAAACAAACACATAGTAAGGGCATCTTAATCTTTCTTTTCACTTTCTTAATTGTGTTAATATTTTGAGCCACTGCTATCACTGAGCTTCCTTCAGACACACATTAAATAAACACACACACACACACACACACACACACACACACACACAGTGAGATTAATGTGGAGTCTGCAGTATGGATTGCTCCAGTGATCCACAGTCAGGACGAGTCTGATGACTGCAACAACCTCCAAGAGTGGAGAGAGAGCCAAACCACAGTCGCTCTGCAGAGCGAGCTGAGTCTCTGAAAGGTTATCATCAAACAAGCCGCTCTGGCCCTAAAGCGAGCAGAGTTTGTCTCCGGACCAGAGGTTGCCGGTTTAATTACCCAAACAGACCAGGAAAATGTGGAAATAATAGGTATTGGGATATCCAGCGAAACTGACCACTGACTACATTTCAGCAGCATCCCCTGAGTGAACAAAGGTTAAAAATCCTCCTTTTCCCTCCAATTCTGAGAGGAGCCAGTCCCCAGCTGTAACGTTTTAATAATCCTTTGGAGCTAATGACTTCAAGAAGAGGTCGAACATTTATGGGACATGAAGCAGGAGCCTCCTGGACTCTAATATAACGTTAAAGGGGACTCTGAGTGACGTTAAACAGGACTCAGGAGACAGGGGTAAATCATTATTAGAAGGGAAACCCCTTTGCTTTTATCTGCTAACAGATGACAACTCCTCTGCTCCCTCTGACCTCAAAACACACATTACTGTTAACAAGGTCAGCTGGGGTGCCTTTTAGAGAGCCAACGTAACAGCTAGCAGTGATCATAAAGTGCCTTTGTCACAGGTTATATGGCTGCTTGAACACTGAATGAAACAGTAAAGAAATAATGTCAGTTAATCAGGTTTATTTGATTGTTTTAGTGAAGAGATGGTGATACACAAATGGTGGTGAATTTATTTGAAGCTGCAGAGGAGACATGAGAATTCCAGGGATAAATACCTCACAACATAATCTGCTCAACCCGACTGTATTATGCAAACGATGACGATTCTGACAAACGGTCGAATCATGTTGCTGTCAATCGTTTAATTTCCTGCGTGAGTGAGTGTGCCCTGCAGTTTGCACGAGGCAGGCAGCCAGCTACAGAGGCTAGCATAGATTCAACACGGATTTAACAGTGTTTCACCTCATAAGCCTTTTTCAGCTTAATCTCCCTCTGAGGACGAACATCCAGGGCCATATTCCTGTCAATATGAGAACAGTGCTCTGAGAGGTGCTGAAGGGTTACTGGGCCATTGATATTCTTGTTTGTCTATTTGTTGGAGGGGGACAAACAGTTTTGTGGCTGATTTCTGTTTGTTGTTGACAAGGTTTTATGTGTAAGACAGCTTCTAGTGAACTAAGAGGCAGAAATAACACAGATGTCTGCCTGTGCTGACATTACCCACACTCTGGATACAGTGTGCATAAAGAGAGACAAATTTAAAAGCACAAATTGTCAAGCAGACGGAGCTAATAGTGCAGCACTGACTCAGTTATGTCATCTTTTATTGGCTCTGGTGCCAATGCTCCACCAGGGATTGTAGGATGACCTCCACATGTACAACACGCCAGAGGGAACAAGTGTCTCCCATGAGGCACACACTTAGTTCCATTCAGCTACGACAAATCTCACAAACTGCGGATGATGCACAGTCATCTTTACATTTCAGTTCAGCGCTCTGACACACAACCAGCGAGGTAACATCACGAAGATAAAAATCCTCCAACGAAAGCGAGGACTTGTTGCGCGCTGTAATTCTCCAGATAAGAAGCCGTTTGCTCTCCGAGTCTGATGAAACAATTTAGCTGATGGAAACGGCCCCATGCTGAGAGGGATCTCAGTGGTGGGCTCTATTGTATAGCTCTTTATCAGGCTTTAAGAGGCTTTTATTGTGATTTACACATTAATGAGCGTTTATCTGTTTGCTCACGCTACCACTTCAGCCGGGGACAATGTTCCTTCAGCGTTTCAGAGGCTGATCTTAGAGATAGACGTGTGAAACTTTGGATTCTCTGCTCTAAAGCCTCTTTCACACATGTGACTCTGTATGTTGGTGTGTGTGTGTGAGAGGTTTTTTACACACCTGGTGCAGGCCAGCTCTCTGGCCCTGTGCCCAGATCGATGAATGGTAGCTGGTGAACTGAAAGGCAATAGCCAGGGGTGACTTGCTACCCACAGTCCTGCTCAAGCCTCTCTTTTAGTGAGTGTGTATGTGTGTAAAGCGCAAAGTGGAGAGAAGCAGTGGGTGACAAGGACTTTAACCTCTGTCACTGGCCCCTGACGGCCTGAGCAGCTGCCTTGGATAACTACTGGATACAAACCTGGTGTGACTACAGCCTGCTGCTGACAGTTTTTACTTAAATTGTAAGGGGATAAAAGTAAAGCCCAAACACTAAATGTCAATATGACTGTTACATGAACCTTGCTTCAGCTGTTTCACAGTCTAGGTTCATTTAGAAGTAGGCTAAAGGCGTCAGAAGTGGACACATCAGCCTGTCTTTTTTTCCAAAGTATCCCAAATCTAATTATTGTTTTGCTCCTGTCTCCTAAAAAGTACCTGAAAAACCCAACGAAAACCATAATTACTGTTTGCGTACCGTCAGACATCCCATGAGACTTTGCTCGAAAGGTCGCTGGAAGGCCCGGGGATCTCCACACCAGTCGAGCAGCTCTGTGGCCGCTGAGTGGAAGTTGGCCGGGTTCTGTAAGTGCTGTGCAAACACAGAAGAAAAGAGACTGCCATTAGAAACAATGGGAAATAATGAGCGTTATTTTTTTTTCATATTGAGTACAAATTGGAAAAACACTGAAACCAAATAGTTGCGCAGCCTCGCGCTCTCCCTCCAAACTGCCTTGATTTAATGTCTTGTGTTTCTGCACAACCCTGTGAGGACCTTGACTCCTTCCAATGTACGCCCACTCAGGGCTCTGCTGCATTGTGGGAAGAAGATCACACCCATATCAACAATGATGCCAGTGTTTCCTGTTAATCTCTCTTGGCAACACCCAGCCCTCACCCCCATGACCCACACGGCAACCAAATCTTTCCCTCCAATCCTCCTCCTCTCTCTTCCCCTCATTCATTGCCTGTTTTCAGAATGTAACAGAGCCTCAGCACCAGAAGTCCACTGGCTGGCTCGGCGGCTCACAAAGAAAACAACCTTGGTCCTGGCAGCTATGTGTGCAGACTCAATACGCGCCGTTGGTGTGTTGTCTAATCTCTTTCACTCCCTGTCTGTCTCTCTCGCTTGTTCACTGAGGCCTGAAACAGTTGAGTCTTTTCTTCCCAGTGTCTGAAGGCTACTCAGGCTGGCAGGACACAATAAGCGGTTTTTAAAATTGGGCTCCCTTTCTTCACGGCTCAGGAGGTTAATAGCTCTGAAATGGCGCAGAGCTGCAGCTTGTTAAGTCGGTGAGATTGAGCCCACTTGAAAGCATTTATTATTCTCATCTGGAGCTGAAGCGTCTTGTTTTGTGTGTTCTTGTGAAAAAGGTAGAACTATTGTCTTTAGGGGGCAGCAGAGGTGAGCGTTTTTGAAAGGGCAGCTTTTCGGCGGTGTGCGACAAAAGAGCTCTTGGGTGCAAACGCAGCCCAACATGTCAGGCCTGGTACCCGCCCGCCGAGAAAATCTCTGAGAGCTTCTAATGATATCATGAGCTTCAAGAGAGGCCTTGAGTGACTCATCTTTTTTGATGTGAAGATTAGCCGTTACAGAGCTAGCTGTGGACTCGAACAGGGGTTTGACTGATGATGAAGAGAAGGAGCAGGGCGCGCGAGAGAGAAAGTGAGAGATGCTCTTGTTGAGTGAGAGGGAGGAGAAGAGCCTGCTCTAGATGAGTGATATAATCTGGCATTATTGCTGCTTGATGGGAGGCGTATCAGCCTCCAGCGCGAGAGGAATCAGAACTAGCGCAGCAGGGGCTGTCTGTCTAGATCTGAACTCACAGCTCCTCCTGCTGCAGCGCTCGCCACCGACTCTGCCTGACAACCTCGACTCTGGTGTGAGGGGGAGGACAGCAGAGTGAAATAGCTCCACTGAGTTTTTTTGGGTGGAGGATGGGCTCCTGAGCTGTTCTTGTTGTTGTTGCTGTTCAGGGTTGGATGAGGACAAGAACGGGGAGGATTGGAGGAGGGGGGCTGAGCGGCGGCAGCAGCAGCAGCAGCAGCAGCAGCCGTGATGGGTATTCAGCAGACAAAGGGCCAGACGTTTGACAGACTGTCCTCTGTGAGATGATGGACTGACTTACCCCTTTTCAGGCCAGCCGAGGATCAGGCTGTTCAGTGCCTACCTGGCTGCATGAAAAACAGCACAACACCTGGCTCTCTGCCAGCGGCTTTCCCCGAACCAAAACAACACCCTGCTGGCAGAGCCGCCACGAGCTCAGAGCTCACTGACTAACTCGCTGCCTTTGAAGTCTGCTTTACTACGAATTCTATTACAGCCAGAGCCGAGGAGTATATAAACCGAACTACAATTAGTGCATTTATTAAGCTCGACGTGTTAACTCGGGCTATTTAGGGCTTATCAGTGACGCCTGAGAAAATAATTGAGGAGGCTTTGTGAAGTGAGTAGTGTCAATTCCGCCAAATTCGACTCATTTGAGAAAAGCTGACATTTTGGAAATAAGGCTTTTGACGTCAAGCACATCGCTACATGCAATCAAAGCAAGAGGAGGCAATAAGAGCCTGTTAAAATAAAGATTATTATAGTGGGTGCTCAGGAGTTTAGGTGGGGGTGGGGTGGGGGTAGGGGTGTGGATGGGGCGGGCGGGGGTTTAACAGCAGGCACAGAGAAAAGGGATATGTCACCTCATAATCGCAAGCTCAAAGCATTACCATTCACTGATTCACTGTAAGGCATGGTGTCATATGGATGTTGGGAGATATAAAGGATCACACCCACATAGCATAAACAAATAAGCCCACAGCCTGCCAGCCAGCCTGCCAGCCAGTGAGTTCTTGTAGACTATTAATCACAAGCAGAGGCGGTAGCCCTGGGTTATGTCTGACTGTGTCTTTCTGTCTGTATCTGTCTGCGAGGAGTCTCCTGAAAGCTGGCAGTCAAGGAAGAAGCATTTAAGCAAAACCACAACAAGGGCCGGCATACGTCAAGAGTCAGGAACGTGATGCAAGGGAGCACAGGACCAGGAGGGGGAAAGGAGAGTCTGTTATGTTGCCAGTCTCTTTGAAGTCTCTTCTTGTGTTCACTGCCAGATTTGCCTCCCTCTCCCCTTCTTTCTCTCTATGACCCTGTGCAACATGATCTGTGTGACTGGAGCTAATGGCCAGAAAAACTGATGCACATATAAGGTGCTGAGAGGAGAAAGGAGTCCAGGAAAGGAGAGGAGATGCAGATTCTTGTGTCTTTACATTTTACTGAACGAAGGCACAACAGGCTGGGTCTGTATACACACCTGTTTGATGCACTGCAGCCTGTCATTGGTCTGCTGGATGTGCCGGTCCATTGATGGTAACGTGTTCATCTTGATGCCTCTACCGGGACGCCATTAAAAAGTTCTGTACTCTGCAAAGGAAGCAGAGGAGGAGAGGTACATCTGTTAGAACAGGTTTCTGCCAGGTCACCCATGTAAAGAGTTTGTAGCCCATGAAGTTCAAACAGCAGTTTAGCAGCTTGACAAATTCTCAAACAGGCCACGCCAGCTTGTTTATGCACTGACTCATCGAAGGGCTCGATCCGCCTCGTGCATGTCTTTTTTTGGCAAACACACTTAACCGAGATGTTCCGCAAGAGCGCCGTTAACGACAAACAGAAACATGACGAAACTGAAAGAAAACTTCATTGCTTTATGTTACCTGTGGGAGGAAAACTGAACGCTCGTTGCAAACAAGAAGGGACGTTAACTGTTATCTCTCTTCAAAAAAAAGCACACCTCACAGTCAAGGTTATCAGCGTGGCATAGACAACAAATTTATACCCACATCTAACAGCAGATAAGGTTCAGCTTTACAGCATCTCTTTCTTTCTGTGTATATCACGTTCTGATTCAACGGTGAGCAGCAACAACAACAATTTCAGCCACATGTTCATCGCTACATCTCGGAGAAATGGAGGCTGGATTAATAGGTATCGTGCTGATTTGCGAGCCAGGCCTCCGTCCCTCACCGTCCCTCTGTGTTTATCTCCATCAGTGTTGGTCCGCCTCACATTCCTCCACACAAAAGGCGAACTGAGAGACCACAGGTGGGGTAGGGGGGGGGGAGCCGGGGCTCTAGAAAGCTGCTCACTACTGATAAAGGGTCCCCCAAGATCCCCTGCTGTGAGAAACAGAGCGAGAGAGCGAATACGATGAAAGCGTAGTGCTCAGCCAGGGAGTTTTCATGTGTAATGCTCAGTCTGGTGGGCTTATCTTAGAAAGACTATTGCAAGTATGCACACTCTTCCCGTCTCTTTCTCTTTTCCGCACACATACACACACACACTTAAGAGCATGTAAACACAAAAGCTCGAATTCTTCACTTTGATTAAGCGTAAAGGTAAAACTTCAAAGGAACACTTTGAGAATAAGAGTGTATTACTAATCCTCTGAGCTTAAGCATTACCAGAGTAGAATTACCTGAAGTGCACTCGCACACAAAGTCTTAAACATCAGCCGATACACTACTCGCATGAGTAAGGGGGAATTCTGCAGTAAATGTGGTCAAACGGTGGGCAGAAAATGACTCTCTTCAGGTTACACAGGCATGATGCCGCAGTGGTTGCTGTGAAAAGTCCCTACAAAACAGCTAACTTTACATTCTGCACTCAAAGCCACTCTGACCGGGCATAATATGACCATATCTTTGGGTGGCCTAATTCTGCTGCGCTGTGCTGTCTCTCAGCGTCCAGCAGATGTCTCCCTCTCCTGCTGCTAACCAGCATGTCTCTTTCACACGCTACACCCGGAGCAAGTGGTCCAGAGAGGGCTCCTTTAAGCCCTGACAAGTGCTACAAATCCCCTTCAGCGGCCAGGCAGCTCCACGGACCGCTAACAGGGCACGCTTCAGCCCAGCGCTGGCCGTCTGACCTTGTGGCTATTGATTAACTGTTTCTCCTCCAGCTCCCCTTCCTGCTGTCCCAACACGCCAAGACCGGAGAGGAAGGAAGGGAGACAGGACGGGGGTGGAGAAATCTGCCTCTTTTTTTTTTCCCAATAATCTCTTCTTTTCTTTCCTCCTTCCCTCTGTTGTGCTTTCACAGGGTCCAACACACACACACACATACATACACACACCTCCTCCTCCCACAAACGGGCAGTGCTTTTGTTAGTCGATGAAAAGACGGGCCCTCAGGTTCTGAAAGGAAAATGAGTGAGGTGGAAATGCAACTGGCCGATGGCGTTGTAACTGAGATAAGAAGTCAATCCACCTGACTGACTGACTGACTGTCCGGGCTGACAGACTCTTCAGCACCACACCCCCCCTGTTGAGGGGAAAAATGTGTTGCATAACAGATGATGCTTCAGTGGAAACATAGCAGAAGCCCTCCTCCTGCCCTACATCCTCACCCCTCCCTGTTTACTATCAAAATAAAACACAGTAATCTGTCAAATCATCACAGGAAGGGGAACAAGTTGAATGCTTTAACAGCATAATGTTGACATCTCTGCCTCTACTTCTCCGCAGACTGAGCGATGATAGCTGCACTGTAAAAAGAATGATAGCAGCGTGTGTTTTTTCAACTCTTTTTCCAGACTTTTATTTACTGCTTTAGACTTTTTTTTGGGCCGAGCGCTGCTGTTGTTTGAGCGTGCACACACCGAAGACGGGCCTGCTTAATCTTTATTGTCTTCCAAACATCTTAATCAGCTCCACTCAGCACTGCTTACCAGAGGTGCAAAGCAAAGGATTACACATCCAATTATGCTGTGCATATTACAACCTCCCTTTAAACAGCAGTGGGAGGATGCTGCTATGAATCAGAGCAGAGTAACAAACCACAAATAATACTAACATCCGAGGAAGACTCTGTTTCTTTCTCTCACCGTCTCAAAAACACATACACACACGCATCCATTTTTTTGTTTCCCTCCTTCTCTCTTTCCCGAGCAAAACAAGCTGGGGGAAGTGGGGCAAGAAATAAGTGCTCAGAAACAAAAGCAAAGTAATATGAAAAGCACTGGAGTATAGCGAGAAAGGGGCAAGAAGGGCCGGGCTCAGTGGGGAAAAGAGACAGAGAGGGGGGGAAAAAAAGAAAGAGTGCTGAAATTATCTTGTCATTATCAGCAGCAGCACACACCCACTTATTCACACGCACACACGTAGCGTGTGATCACTCATAGCATGAGTGATTTCTCATTTCAGACAAATGACTACCACCTTTGTCAAGTGTAGCCTGCTCTGTGAATGTAACGGCTGGTGGGGGTTGAGTCTAAGCAGTTACACCGGAGCTCATAATGCACTCCAATGTGTGTATTATATAGGAGCATATTAGGATCAGCTCTGGGCAGTATGGTTTGAATCAGTGTCAAGATATTAATATGTGTATTACTCCAACATCTATATCAGTGGTTCCCAACCTTTTTACTTAAGGAACTCCTTTTGTATCATGTAGGGAACTGACGATCCCTGACTAAGTGACATTTTTATGGATATTTCATCTTATATTCAATGCATAACAACAACAGTGCAGAACAACGACAAAGTGTGCAGCAAACCCAAACAGTGAACGCAATAACTGCAGAATGTTTGTGTAAAAGGAGCAATTTGGATGAATTTTTGGGCAGATTATTTCCTGGAAATATGTCATATCGACAAGTTCTAATGATATTTTACGACTGTCTGTCTGTATTATGTATGAATTTTTTTTTTAACAATCATACACACTTAACAGGCTTCTTTTTTGACAAAAACAGTGTTTTCTTCTCTGACTCTTGGCCATTGTTCTATTAGCAGTTTGGTTGTTTTATCTGTGTACTTTTCTAATGCAGGAGGACGCTGTTAAGCTGAGAGTGAAGGCTCTGTGAATATAGCTTGTGTTCAGGGGTCTCATTTATAAACACTGCGTACACACAAAACAAGGCTTGATAGAGGCATACGCCTAAAAAAACAAATTTGATGGGAGAAACTTTGACCCATGCTGATGAGCATTTTGGAGACAGGGAATTGGCAATGCAGATGGTGAAGTGGAAGCCTGGTTGTAGAATTTGATGGATATTTTTTTGCCGCACATTTTTAGCTTTTGTCTGTACGTACATTTATAGGATGGATCCTACTCATTGTTTTATAAATGGAACCTCAGGTCCTCACGGTGCTCTTATCCTGTGAGATTTTTTTTTTAAGTTTATATCTTGAATAATAATCTGAGCTTTAAAAATAACAATTTCATTCAGCATTCTTTCCAAAAATGAATAAAATGCTAAGATATAGGCCTACTGTACATTTTTTAAGAAACGTTTTCTTACACAACAGCATTGTGACCTCCCCTTAAAGCTTTAGCGACCCCTATTAGAGGTCAGGACCCCCAGGAAGTGAGCCAGGTTTGAGGCTAATTTTCGTAGTGGCCAATCTAATTACACCATCACATGATGCCCTGTGGCTCAAAAATACTTTTACCCTTACATTGTGAATGGAGACGTCTATAATAAATGGATTAGGGCTGTGAATCATGATACGATATTATAACGATACTTCAGTCACGATACAATATTATTTCGATTTTAAAAGTGTTGCTGAGTATTGCGATAAAATACATTGCCATTTATTACCTGTTTTCAACTGTAAATAATGTCCCCAAAGGAAAACGCTGTCAACTGTTTCTGTTTCATCTAAAAAATATATATATATATTTATCGATACATTGTGACGATACGTTATTGCCACACAAAAATATCGTGATACTATGCTGTATCAATTTTTTCCCCTACATTTTTTTGAGCATCACAATGGAAAGTCCAGAAGAGCTGCACGATTGGATCATTTTATCCCCACTGAAGTTAAGAGACCGCGAAACCGGAGGTAGCTGACTCGGCCGGCAGAAGTCTCCCTGCGCCTACTCTGTGGGCCACACAGTGTGCAGAAGCAGTCCATGGCACTTGAACCATTTTTGACCTCATGCGCCATTGAGCAACTTTCATAGGAATGAACGGGGCCCCGCCTCTAACGCTGTATCCAGATGTCTTTATACGTCCATGTACTGGACCCTCAGAATGGGGGCCAGTGAATCTATATATATGTATATATAAATATATAAATCGTCAGACATTTAATTCAGTTTGATACTTTACTTTATTTATACTTTATTTATTCCTTAAGGGTCAATTTGAGGCAAGGGAGTTTGCAAACAGAATCAATAATTCAGACAATAGAAATTCATGAAACAATAAAATGATACGAGCGTGTTGTTAGAATATGATCCTGCTGAAAGTTGATAAACAGTGAGCCTTATTAAAGAGTACAAGTCCTGCAGCCACATTAAAGCATCGCGTCTCCAGGCTAACACACTGTAGTGTTTTCTTAAAAATTGTCTGCTCCATTTTTGAAGTTATGCTGTGGTTTGAGTGGGCTCCGCAGGCCCTGGAGGAGGAAGGAGCATATTCTGTGCATAAAAGATTTTCAGTTTAAGTTAAATAATTATGGGTTTGCATGCAGAACTAAGGAAAATAACATATTTGGTGGTGTTTTACTGCCTAATCTTCTGACGCTGAGTCTATCCTGTATGTAAAGTGTAGAGGGCAGTGCTGAACAATATAAAGGAACAAGTCTGGCCAGAGATCATCTTCATTATTCAGCAACAGTCTGAAAAAGGAGAACATAACTATCACTCCTGCTCTCTGGACACAGTGGGGGATCTCCTCCTCCTCCTCGTCTTCAGCTATATGGCCGCAGCTTTTCTTTCTCTCACTACTGTGTGCTTTTTTGCTCCCCTTTTCTATAGCCCTCAGACATCATTAGAGCCACCCAGCATGCGACTCCTTTTCCACCACCTTCCATTTTCCTATCATTTTCTTCCTCCCCGTCCCTCATATCTCAACCCTCCTGCCACTCTTCCTCCCTCCCTCCTCCCCTCCCTCTCCTTCCTGGGGCCCCGTGCGGGAGCTGCCATAACAGGAGGTGGAATGGATTCATTTGCTCTAATGTGGTTTGGGCTGCAGCGTGGCACGGCACAGAGCGACACTTTCTCCCAGTGCACAGAGCTTCTCTCCCTCTCTCTCCCTCTCTTTCTCTCTCTGTCTGCAGTTCATGTGTTTTCAAACAGGCCAATCAACACCACTCAGCTGTGCTGGCCTCTCTCTCCTCCTCTCCCTCCCACAATCTCTGCTCTCAGTGTGTCTGTAAAAAGCCACCAGCCCTCTCTCACACACACACATGCACTATTATCTCTAGTGGCAAACTCCCATAGCCAGACAGTCCTTTTTTTGCTCTTATTGCCTTTATTTTCTCCGGTCCACTCCATTCTGTCCTCAGCTACTGTTTCTTCATATTTTTTACGAACCTACTTCCGCCATCACATCTCTGCCTTTTCGCCTTGTTTTGTTCTTTGCATTATTTTGCTAATCCTCTCCTCCGCTAATCTCTCCACCCTCTCCTTTTCCCTCCCAGCAAAGCCAGCCATTGGTCACATCGCTCCCTCCGGCCTTTCTAAAACTCGACGGCGTCATAACCAGCAGCCTCAATAAAAATCTGAAATGACTTGTCCCAGGGGTGGAAAAAAATAAACTCTAAATGTTGCTGTTTGTTTATCTTCTGTTTTAATGTGACAACCACAGGAGCACCGGGCAACTATGTGACACCCAACACTGCAATGCAAACAGCTGTGATGTGGGGATATGTGAGCTGCTCTGTTGCCGTCTATAAATATGGAGCTTCAGTTGTGGAGTATTGCAGGTATGCGCCACCAGATACCCCCGGGAGCAGCCGATTATTTCACCACTCAATGTGTGGGATCAAAAAAGAGCAGCATGTACTAAGTGAGCACAGAGGTGCCCTCTCTCTTTTAGCCAACAGGGATTGGCAACATAACACTTCAATATTACAATATTTGGATCTGAATGTGTTGATAGTAGTACCATGATAGTATTTATGGGATGATTATTGCAATTACAAGGTATTTACACTCTTATAAAGACTCACTCTGCTCATGTGAACGTGCAAGATCACACACAAGACTATATCTGACAATTATTTTCATTATCAGTAAATCAAATGATTGTTTTTGTTGATTATTGATTTATCATTCATCAATGAGATTCCTGGTTTTATGTAATATCTTCAAGGTGCTTGTTTTGTCTGACAGTCAGACGTTCCACAGGTTTACATTTACAGTGACAAATAGCAGAAAAAAAGCAGCAACTCCTCATATTTATGAATATATCATGTATTATGTGAGTTATAGTAGTAAATAGAAATATACTGTTTGAGTCATGGAGAAGGACCATACGTGTATAGTCTTTCCAACTCCTTTTTGGGCGTGTTAATATTTAATATTGTTTATGTTGTTATGAGAATTTTGTATTTTGAGAGTCTGCTTTATCTGAACTGTTCACTTTGTGTGTTATTCTTTTTGTATATGTTCCAAATAAGTCATATCAAATCAAATGTTTCTCTTGATTTGGGACTCTTAATACTCAAAATTGCTATTGATTAAAGTTCTGTCATTCAACTTAATTCCCACAGGAGAGTGTGGAGACTAAAAACAGAGCAAAAAAGGCGAGTACAATATTGGACATTCAATGCAGCTGTTTGCAAACAAGTTCATCTTACTATCTCAAAACGTGATAACTCAGCATGTTACGCTGTCCTTGAATGGCCAAAAATTGCAGATTTGAGATGCCAAACACTTTTGATTTCCGACACGGTCATACAAACTAGTTCTGTTCAACCATAATCCAAACCTTAGTGCAATATTATTTTCTCAAATCATGTGCAATACTACTCTCATTGTTATATCATATACTATCTAACATTCAGGCATAGTCTGCTTTTTCCCCACCATTTTCGTTCATTTTTAGTAACTCTTGTACTTATCTTACTCCTTTTGTTACTCCACTAAGCACTGGGTTTGCTTTTGCTCCTTGAAAACTTTTCTTTTCTTGTGTATTTGTATATTTTGCCAGATATTTAATACTCATTTAAACTGGGCCCAGTGAGTGACCCTGATCCAGGGAACCCACGGGTTGTTCATTGTTTGTGAACTTTATATTGTGATTATTGTACTTAGTGTTACTGTAATTTGAAGCTTTGTGATAAATAAAGTTCTACTGAATTGAACAGAATTGAATTGCACTGAAGAGGCACCAAAGTGTGAAGAGGGTAAAACTTTTAACGAAAGAATATCAACTTGAATCTTTCCCAGCTGATTACTTACATTAAGACAATTGTGTTTTTGTAGAATAGAATTCTGACCATGTAATAAAGCCAAGTTTCATTTTGTTGACACATTAGAGTCAAAGGGTTAGGGTTTTTACAGAGGGAATGTTGAATATGTCTTTTTGTCAGTCCACAGATCAGAAGTATTTTCTGATCAATAGGCATAAAGAAAAATCTTTTTCATCCATGTTTTTAGGGATAAAATGTTATTTAAATCAGACTATGCATGATATGAGATCAAACCCCTCAATATACACCTTCAAAATATAGATAGAGATAAAACTGGAAAGTTTGGTGTATGTAAGTAACATTGAAGCAAAGATTTCTGGCTCAGAATATGAGGAAGAACTCATGTTTTTTAAAAATTTAATACATTTTGAAACAAAAAATAAGACCCTAGAGGTTAATAGGGTAAACATTTTAGCTAATGGATATCACACTAAGACTTTCCCAGTTGATTACTTGCATTGAGACGATTATTTATTTGTAAAACAAGTTGTTGATTTTTTTTAAACATGCAAATGATGCATTATCTTATTAAAATACACATTTTGCATACATTTCCAGAACTGAAATCTGAACTGAAGTAAACACCTAATTGTATATTTTGGATGTTTTCTTTCTCAAAACTGACCAGTACATAAACAACTATGTTTTCACCTGGAGTGTCTCCCTGTAATCTCTGCCTTGTTATAACCAAAATAAAAACCCCAGATGATGCTTTATTACATCCTGAATCATGGTTCAATACTGCTGAGCTTGAGTGTCAGCAGACTTTGCTTTCTCTGGTTTATATCTGTGTGTGTGTGTGGGCCCATGTTGGTGCACGTGCCCATGTTTTTGTTTTTATTGTCTCAAGTGCATTAAAAGGGTAAGGCCATCTATCTACGCATGAGATACGAAATCAGGTCATCCACGAGCAGAACGGAGCTTGAGCCTCACATGATGAATGAATGAACTCCTTATTCCATAGAATGTTCCAGTTGCTGAGGACTATAAATACCAGCTGGAGAAGATTGTATGTCCTGGCTGCCACATACGATTTTCCACTGTCACGAAAGGCAAGATTCTATCACTTGTGATGCACAAGGGATGAAGCAAGTGTGCGAGTGTGCGTAAGGCCAATGTGTAGCCTTTATCGCTGCACCAGGCCATCGCAGGACAGCCTGAAATACTACTGAGCCCTTTCAGTGAAAGAGTGCATAAATCTTAGAGGCTTTATTAAGTGGAATAACAGCAGTCTACATTTTTGAGAAGAATATATGAGGAGATGACAGTGCGTCTGAGGAGAGGAGAGCAGAGGAGAGGAAAGGAGAGTGATTGACAGTGCAGTCTGACAGGCTTGTGTAAAGCTAACCTTATGGGCCTGACTCCAGCAGAGCTGTTAGCTCACACACCGCCCCCTGTGACTGCTGAATGGGTAAACTGACAAATTCCATGTCCTTCGGTTTCAGCACCGGCAAACTGCTGACCCAAATGCAATTAAACAACATCCACTGGGGTGAGTGTAACACATCGATGTACGGTAGCATATGAATGTGCATGTGATAGTCTACGCGAGGAGAGGGTGATGAAGTGTGTGCAGGAAAGAGAAACAGAGAGACAGGGGCAGAGAGTGAGACTTACAAAGAGTGAGTGTGATTCAATCTGCTCAGTAAGCCATGAAATGGTATTGGTGTCATTAGGGAGAGCAAAAATATATCTGTGCCAGTCTGCCCTCCACTCCCCTTGTCTTTGACACTCCAAAAGCACAATCCTTACTAAAAAAGCAACCAGCCCAGCCTCTCTGCACTTGGTGGAACAAAACGACCTACAGCACTGCAGCTCCTGCAGAGTAACCTTTATTTCTGCCTCTGATCTTTTCGGCGACAAATCCAATTAACCATTAAAAAAAATAAGCATTTCCAATTAGAAATCAGGCTGAAACACAGACAGTACAGCCGGTACAGTAAAGAACATGCATTTGTTCAAAGACTCTCAATGAAAAGGTTATTAAAAGTCTGTACAAGGACTGCTTTGTGAATGTTTTCTTTTCAGTGCAGCTATGAGAAAAAAAAAAACCTTCAATGCCCACAAAACTGATCAACAGCACACAGCACTGAGACACTCAATGAACAAAAGACAGAGTTAGAGGATGATCCATTAACTAACAACTGAGGGAAGCATCTATTGTACTAAAAATACACAGTAAAAACAGACAATTCTGGTGATTAACGGTCAATAAAGCAACTAAAAATGGAAATCAGATCACAGATAGATTTGTTCTCTGGTTCGTTTTGAGATCGGGAAAAAAGCAGAGTGTATCATAAACTTCCACAAACACCTGCATTTAAGTTCATTCAACAACAATGTGATTCTTTGCTGTTATTTATTTCTGCAACAGTTTTCTTCTATTAAATTATGGGATGATGGCATCTGCAGACAATATCCAAATTTACCTGTCAAAACAACATTCAATTTTAGGATTAAATTTGGTTCAGTCAGGTGCTTATGGTTTTAACAGATGGTAGGCTTTGGAGTAATACTTTTTAACAGGTGTATCATGATACCAGAAATTTCATAGTCTTACCAATACAAGAGAATATTCCATGATTCTCAATACCCAATTTGATATTACGGTAAAAATAAAAAACAAAACAATAAATCCAATGGACTTAAACATGCTCTTCTTCATTAAAAAGATTTAAATTAAATTAAATTCAAATTTTATTAATTGCCCATTGTCCTCCTCAAGGGAAAGTACTAACCTATGTGGGTTCATGAAATTTTACAGTAAATTAACATATTTTTCCTCCATTGTTGCTGTTAAGCTTTTGTACACATAGGATAGTCTTTGAGGCTGGCTATCTGTCCCGCCCCTCCTCCACTGCAACTGAACAGCTGGATGACAGGGACAAGTGCACCGTTTTACCCAAGGCTGAACATTTTCCCGTTCTAGGCCACCAGAAAAAAACATGCCAAACTTGCAGCGCTCAGCGCAGAGTAGATGCTCAGCACCTCGTCATGCTGCTTGAGTTTGTAGCATAGTTTAAATATGCAGCACTCCCATTGCAAATTAACCCAAGATGCCGCCTTCAGGAAAACACGCTTTCCTTTTCGACATGTCAAGGCGAACTGTTGCTGCAGTTGCACTTGTCTGCGTCTTCCCTGTGTTGTTCTTCCAAACTCGTAGGCGATGTTCTTCCTTTGGCATTTAATGTCAGACGAGAACACTTGTAGGCGTGTATGCTTCCCTGTCAGGTCCAGAAGAATTGCATCCCTGGTACCTACTGTACCAGTATGGTCATGTTTTCAGAATTCTGCATTAACTTGGTACCGTTGACATCTTGGTTCTCGTGACATCCCTACTCTTTACAAACCACCAGGCCTGTGTTTCTGTCATTCAATAAAAAGAGTGTATTATAAAGATATTTAAGTTTCTTTTTAAAAAGAAAAAATAAGTGTAGAATCTTCACTGAATTTTCCACTGCCCTGCCTATAGAGCGCCCCCTTGGTACAGATTAAGGGCATCGTTCAAGGGCACCAGAACAAAGCTGATGTTTGCACACCAGTTCCTCTGATAGAACAGTCTGTGTAACCAACAGCGATGCAACAAATACAAACAAAATCACGTTTTCAAGCTTTGCACACTCCGAGTAAAATCCTTTGATGGTGGATTTTTTTCCACTGAAACAGCTAAATAACCTTTGAGACAGCGAGACCTTCCTACACGCGTAGAGGGGAGAACGACGCGCTCATTCATCTTGCTCCGTGTGTGTGTTTGTTCACCACTGTGTGTCAGAGTGAGGGTATGAGTAGCGAAGAACACAAAACATCTGCTTGCTGTGAAAATGAAGCAGCCTAATGGGGTACACAGAGCACCAGTTTCATTCGCTGAAGGGACAATCCACACAGGTACTATTTGGCACAGTGAGCGCAAAAACCAGCGTTGAAAGGCTAATGTGCCTCACTGCAGCTCTCACAAAACACTCTTTTAGTGCTACAAAGCACTCCACTAGTGTGTGTGTGTTTATTTGTGATCTCAAGCATCGTTATACAAAGTCCACCCTATCAGCTTATCGTCACACATGCATGCGCGTAAAACATGTTGAAATGATGTTTGACATAGCAGGCAGACAGAGGAAAACACATCTTCAAGCCTCAAAAGCCTTTAATGTGTGTGTTTGTGAATTGATATGCTTTCTCTCTAAAATGTTATTCCACCGCAGCTCTGCTTGAAGATTCGAGGTATGTAGAAAGGAGTGCAGGAAGACAAGACAGACAAATAGATGGGAAGAGAGAGGGGGAGAGAAAAACACTCATACAACATATTACATGTAGTGGGAGGCAGGGAGAGACGTGCACGGAGAGATAGGGGGGAAATGGTTGCAGAGCAGGAGAGAGAGATGGCGAGAGGTCATCCCTGGGTAATTTGTTTTGGTCCTCTCAGAGCGCAGACACACAGGGAGCAGGTAAACCAATTACAGTGTGACATGAATCACTAAGACCTACAGGCAGCCACGAAGCTGGCCGGCCAGCCAGCAAGCCAGGGCAGCCAAACAGCCGACAGAGTGCACGCCGTGTCTTTCCCTAAGTGCAGGTCAATCACGAGCCACCGCCATCGCTCCTCCCTTGACCATGATTGCACATCTGGAAGGAACCGATGAGAGACAAAAACAAACATAATTTCCCCGCAGCGTCAGCACTGAGAGATCCTGTGAAACTCTGACGGCTTTTTAACGTCTTCAATGGATCCACTTCACAGCGGCTGCTGGAAACATTGTAATTGACCCCAACACGAAAACTGAATATGCAATGCAAATTTACACAAGCTGGGACTCCTGTGATGGCTTCATCTGTGACACATCAATCTCATCTGACAACGTGTGTTTCGGTTCATCAGTTGCATCCTGTTTTCACAACACAAACAATAATGATGCGGCTCTTTTCAAGAGGCGCGAGGTTGGATGTCAGATCCTGGTGGATGTCGGAGCCAAGCCAAATACTCCAGGGGTAGGTTGTAAGTATTTACAAGACAAAGACTTAAGTAATTACTTTAATGTCCTTAATCGCCCGACGGCTGTCAAAATGATGTCGTGTCAGGCCTCAGTCACATCAACGCCACTGGCTATATGACTGAGAAGCAGGCAACAACTTGTAAATAAACAATCATCTAGGTCCTTTTCTCCGTGGCCCTAATCCTCGAGTTGATGCTAAACTGACAGCAGCGTCACGGAAATCCGCGAGAGAGAATGAAGTTGACAAGGAGAGGGGATTGGACTGGATTAGATATCGCCTTGGCACTTGGTTTTATTTGATGTGGCCTTGGTGCACGTTGTAGATTCAGGAGGGGTAAATATTTGATGAAGGGCGTTATGGTGTTGGGCTTGCTGCTGCCAGGGGCTGTTCTAAGGGAGCAACTAATAAAGACAGCAGCAGGCAGGTTGTCGATCACCGCCGGGGCGCTGGCTGTGCAGAAGTGGCTGGAGAGCAGAGTGTCGCCCCCTCAACGTGTTTACCAAAGCACCAGGTCTTCTAATGTTAGCTCAGCGGGCAAAGATAGCTCTTCCCTTGACTGTAAATCAGTATGCACTCTCATGCATTTATATACACACAAATGGAGAGCACCATTGGGGCTGCAGAGAGACACAGTTGGAAGAGATTTCCTAAGATGTTAAATCTACCATGTTGCTGCCCCTTGAAATTAATAAGGGCCTCTGAACTGCTCTCTGAGAGCCACTAACTGGCCATTTGCACTGTCTGGCTCCACTGGAAAAGGCACTCCTTGCTTCCTCTCACGAACCCTTCTCCCATTTTTTTTTTCTCTCCGTCTTCTCTTCATCACACCCGCTGCTCTCTTTCCTCTCTCTGTCTCTTTCACCCCACAATTTCCTATCCTTCTACCCTCCATCTCTATTGTCTTCCTTCCATCTCCACCCTCTTCATCTCAGTCCCCTCTCCTCTCTTTCCACCCCCCTCCCCTTCTCTCTCTCTCCTGACTCCTTGTTCCCTCCCTCCCACCTCCTCCTCCTCTTTTCTCTCTCTCTCCATTCCTCTGGCCCTAAAACCAGCCCCTCGGCCGCCCGCTTGCGCTCACTCAGATGGCTGTTACCATGACAACCCTGTTCTTTCAGCTCTTGCAAAATAATGAAGACAATGTGTTTTCCATTTAGATGAGTTTTCTGGCGCAGCGGGGAGATATGGAGTGTCCATCTTGCCTCCTCTTTCACTGCGGAGGAAATGTAATAAAAAAAAGGGGTTTCTAACCTCTCTCTCTCTGACACTCCTTCGCTCTCCCTCTCAACGCACTTACGCACACGCACACACACAAGTTAGGGTGCTGTGTAAGCCAGCTGGGTGGTAAAGTGAGCTCAGTGTTTTTACCACAGCGGAGAGAATAGCAGCAAAGGGTAACGTCTGGCTGGTGTTGCAACAAAGCACATCATCTGCAGTGTTTGTTTTGTCTGCAGTGTCATCATCGATGTAAAAAAACAAAAAACTGATTGACAGGTCGAGTTGGGACTTTGCTGATTAAAAGAAACTGCAATGAATCCACAGTGGCCAACTTGTCTGTGATAGATTACAGAGTCCTGCACCCCTGTTGTCAAATCCAAGCTCTGACAATGACAAACTGTGAACATTTCAAGTCTTATTTGGGGTTTTTGGGACTTATCGATGATATTTTCACAGCATAATGCTCCGGTGCGGTAATAAATGCCATGACAACTAAAATTGATGGAAAGGGCTTGCTTGCTTTCTCTCGCCGGTGTGGATTTATTAACTTGCACAGCACACGGGGGGAACTGCAAATCCAACCACTTGTTAAGGACTGGAAAGTAACATTTACGCTGCTCTGAGAGGTAATTCAGCTGCAGCATTCAGGTATTTGTACCCAGGGGTTCAACGTAAACAAGCAAATCCAGATATTTTTTTATTGCTTTAGTTCTAATGACAGCAGTGAAAGGCTTTGTGTGCGAAAGAAAAAGTACACTCTGAATAAGTCTTGGAAAACTGGTCTCTATGTCTCAAGTTAAAGGGTAAGTAAAGTATTTTTCAACATGGCCCCTATTTTGTCATGTTTTTGTGTCTAAGTGACTAATGCTAACACACACACACAGAAAACTTGTCCAGTATTGAGCGAGACCGCTGCAGCCAGCATCTGCAAAATAGGCTGCAATGTAGCCAGTTGGGGCATTTGTGCACCATCAAATTATAACCACTAAAAGTGCTTGTTTTTTTCTACTGAAAAGCTCTGTTTGCTACCAGAAGTGTCTGACAACATTATGGAAAGGATCCCTACAAAGATAGACCTTTTTATTAGAGAATAACATATTTTTCATTTAACCAGAAACATCCCCAAAAACATCATCACCACACCCACCAAACTTCATTTAAAAAAACAGCAATTTTATCATCATTAAATGCACTTCATTTAAAGTCAACAGAGAACCAAATAAAGTTTACAAAAGCCATCTTGGTTCATCGTTCCAACAATCACCAGCTCTAGTTTGGTTGAAATAAATCCTTAATTAACCCAGTTAGATGTAAAAATGTACTGGCTCTATACACACTAAAATCACTGTTTATTTAAGTGGGGTCTGGTGGGTTTGGTGATGGGGATTTTGGGGCTGTTACTGGTAAAACAAAAAGTATTTTACTCTTTACCTCAGTAGGGTCCTTTTCACAATGCTGTTAGACACTTAGAATAACAATCTGAGCCTGTCATTTGCAAAAACAAAGCATGTTTAGTGCACTTAAATTGACGAGTACAAATGCCCAAAGTGGTTACATTGTAGCTTGTCTTGCAGCTGCCGGCTGCAGCGGTCTCACTCAATACTGGACCAATTCCAAAAAATCTCCCTATTGGTGTCTTAGACACAAAAACATGGGCAAATTGGGTCCACATTGGAAAAATACATTACCCTTTAAAGTTAGAGAGTTTTGGTGTCTGGTTCCTAGTTGTTTGTGCTCAAAAACACTGTGAGGACTTTGCTAATCTTTGAAAAATAACATGCCAACATTTAAACATTTAGGCAGCTGATCTTCGTAGGTCAGGACTTAGTTTCTGGATTGCACACACTCAGGCACACTGTAGACCTCTTTGAGAAAATATATAACTCTCTGCCCCGAGAAAGAGAAGACACACATATGAGAGAAATAGAGAGAGGGAGCAGTATAATATGTGTATGTCTGCGTGTTTACAGTGGAAATAGTGAGTCTGGGACATTTTCTTTGGGTCTCTTTTCCAGTGTTTATGGAGAGCGGTGAGGAACAACACTTCCTGAGAGGAAAGCCAGCTTTCCGAGCCCAAACCCTCTTCCAAGCCCCGCAGACGGGGAACGCTCTGTCTCCAATTTATGTTTTCCACCCAGTGCCGCGTAAACACGAGTGTAGAAAAACTGGTGTGCATGTGCATGGGTGTGTTTCAGATACTGTGCACACGCAAAACAAAGGCAGGCAGGCGGACTAATCTCGGACAAATGAGCCAAAACATCTCAGAACACAGTGATAGCCCTGTGTTTACCAGCTGTAATAGACCTTTCTCGTGAAGAAGCTGCTTCAAGAATATGATATAAAGAGGGTCAAGCTTCATCTAAAACCCACTCCACTGACCTCCTCCTACTCCTCTCTCAAGTTTTCTCTCCCCGGCCTGTCAACAGCAGTGACAGAGGGATTTAAAAGGAAAGCTGGGAGGAGAATCTCTCCTACTCTCTTCCTGCTGTCTCTCTCCCTGCCGGCCGCCCTCCGCTCATTCTTAATTACATCCAGATCAGACTATTAATGAAGTCAGTCTGCTTTTAACAACACCTACAGGGAGTGAGGGAGGGCTTTCCTCAGCCAGTGAACATATCAAATCAAATCTGGCTCCTGGCTTTGACAGGTTTTGTGGCCAAGTACAATGACACGCTAACGCAAAGCACTGCTAATGATTATTTTTCATTGTTGATTCTTTTTTTGGTTTAAACAGTATTCAACCTATTTAGCATTGTTGGACTCACAATGTAGTTTTGGTGGGAAAAAATGGCTAACGCATTCTTCTCCCTTTTCAAAAGACGGCACGAACATTACTAACAATGCAAATCACTTGCCAACAGCTTATGCAGGGTTTATACTTCTGCTGGCTAAGTTATACAATGTAAAATGCCATAGACTTGTGCTAATAAAGTTAGCATGTTGTATTTGTTTAAAAAATATGTTTAGTATAAGACAGTTGTTTTGTCAGTGAACTTTGTGAGTTGTAATGAAGCAGAATTTTGTAACATTACCTTTGTTAAGTGTTGCTGTTGTCCCAGGCTTCATATGAGCAGAGGAAAAGTCAGCTAGCCACTAGGCTAATTTATACAATGTAAATTGCCATAGGCTTGTGCTAAAAACATTAGCATGTTGTAATTTTTGGTGCTTTGTAGGTGAATGCTGTCAGTTGTAATGAAGCCGATTTGTGTACTTTGTGTGTTTTGGTGTGTTTCACAGAAAACCTGTGGCCGACTAGTGTTTTGGAGGTGTAACTGCAGAGTGACACAGACACACCACAGCACAAGTATAAATGCTCACAACAGCGTAGGCTCTGCACAGAGCTGATGCACAAGTATAAATCCATCTCATGTGTTACACACTGTTTCTTTAAACCTTCTCACACAGAAGTGAACATACAAGCTCACAGTTATCTGCAGTGTTTAGGGGCATTAGGATTCAAAAAACAGGAGGAACACCCAACAGTTAAACACATGGTCTGCCGAGGCCTCATCACTGTCACTGTGTGACACTCAGCAGGTCAATAACAAACCAGTTTGATCAGAGAGGCTCCAGTTGTGACTGAAGGAGGATCGACTTTTGTTTCCTCTGACTTTAATAGCGTGGACCCAGCCTGCCGTCGTCTGCTGTGTGAACTAACCTGACCCCTCGTCTCTGGAGTCCAGAGGTTGACTGAATCAGCTGCGGCTGTGACTTCCTCTGTTACAGCCATTTTAATAATCAGCGACTTCTGACCGTTGTTCCTCGTGTTGATCTGTGTTTTCCTACAGTGGATGAAGAACACATGTACAGTCCTGTAGTTCTGGCAGGATATGTAGCCCTGAATCAGAGCCACATGTTGTGCAGCTGCCGCTTCAGACGACTGCACTTTTTTTAAAATCTTAATTGTAATTTAAACAGTGATGGTGGTTGTCGCAGGAGAAAGGTCACTCCATCAGTGGTTCAGGTCTGCTCGTTACTAATACACACAGGAAGGAAGATAAATCCTGATTGGACGCTGCGGTTTGTTTCTTCTCAGTCACTCTCAGTCGGTCTTTCATCCCTCATGAAACCACAGAAGAAGAGTTAATGAACAGAACCAGACGCAGCCGGCTGAAAACACATGTGAACAACATCAACATCCTGTAGTTCAGGGACCCTCAACCTGCTTTGTCTGGGGCCACTTGTGTAAACTGACAGGAGGTCAGGGGCCAGTTGTAGTTTATAGGATTTAAAGCCATATTTTGATGCCTCTTTACTCTGGCACCTGACCTATATGAAAAGTACAGAAACAATTACCAATGTGAATCAGTTCATTTTTATTGTGAATTAGAGACTGGCTGCGGGGCCCCTCGGCACTCTACAGGGGGCCGGACTCAGCCTTTCTAAATAGCAAGTATTTGAGCTTCTTCTGGACGTGTTCCCAAAAGCAAATTTTCTCTGTTGCCATCAGGACGTTATGTTTCACCTGCTTATAAAACTAACCAGTATTCAAAATCATTTATTCCCTCTGTCGTTCATCTTTTGTAACATTTTTTTGATTTTATTGTTTTTGTTTTGTTTTTTTCTATTTTCTGGTGATCAATCTCTTATTTTTTTTTCTATCCTTCATGTCACTGAACTCCTTGGCATATTTTTGATTTTTATTTATTACTCATCTGTTTATACATCTACATGTTACTGTATATTATGGTATGTGTGCAAGTCAAGCTGTTCAAACAAATTGGCCCTGGTGGGATTAATAAAGTTTTCTGAACCTCGACTCTGTTCAGATTATTTTTCACCGAGCTTTGAGTAAAACTACTTCTTTCATTAATGATGAAGTAACGGATCAATAATTTACCTGCTGAACAGCATCGTTAAAGCTGGACCCACGGGCGGATTATAAGACAGAGGGCACCTGGGTGCAGATATGCGAAGGGCCCCACCACCTCTGCCACACAGGAGCAGGACACTCAGGCGGGGCTGTGATGGTTTTGTGTTTCTTGTAGTTCTTTGTGGTTGTTTTGTGTCTTTTTGTAGTCATTTTAAGTGTTTGGGGGTTTTTTTTGTTGTTGTTCTGTGTTGCTTTGTATTTGTTCAGCATCACAATCAGAAATACTTTATTGATTCCCTGGGGGAAATTCTGATTCATTACAGTCACTGTGATGTAAAGAAGAGAGAATATAGGAAGTAAGAATAGTATGAAATAGAAGTATGTACATAACGTAATAAAATACAATAAAATAGAAATAAGAATGTGCATTATGCTACAATATTAACACTGGCACCTACATGTTGTGCCTCCCTATGGTTGTTTTGTGTCGTTCTGTAGTCATCAGGGTCTTATTGAGGTCATTTGTGTCTGAGGTGATTGCAAGTATTTTGGTCATTCTGTGTTGCTCTGTAGTCATTTTGTGTCTCCTTATAGTTGTTTTATGTCTCCTAGTGGTGGTTTTACGTCTCTTTGTGGAGGTTTTGCCCATTTTTTTGTAATAATTGTGTGTCTTTTCAGTTCCTTTGTGTCTCTCTCTGGTCACTATGTGTTAATTCAGTTCAGTAATCCGTCCACAGTTGTATATGTTTGTTTATTGCACGCAGTCATCATCCTCATGAGGTCCATGCTCCTTCAAGTGTAATTCCTCATTTTGTTTGTTTCTCTGCTGCGTCCTGTTAAACATGCACCGCTGTCTTTCACACTGAAGTGTCTTAGCGATAGTAAAGAAATCATGACAGTGTTATTAGTATTTCTGCAAGATGTGTTTTTATATTTATTTTAGGTTTGTTGCAGCAGGATTTTTTTTTTTTTTAGTTCCACGTAGTGTAGTAGTATTTGCACCTGTAGTGTCACAGTAACAGGAGCAGTGCTGTCAAAACTTCAAATGAAATGCTGCCACCTCCTGGTGAAACATGGAGCAGCTCCTTCACTAAGATTAAAGCTCTTTGTTCAGCATCACAGCTACAGATTAAAGTCTTCTCTGACCAGTGTGATGAATCTCCACAGACGACATATTGATCACATCAGGCATCATTACAGGCTGCATTATGTTCTGACTCTGCGCACACAGGAAACACTCTGACTGTGACGGCCTCACTTCCTGCTTGTTTTGGAGGATCTGTGTATTCAGTCTGATCTGAGGTCAGCCCACGGTCAGAAACATGTCAGTGTTCTGCTGACAAATTAAAACAAAACTCCTCGGTTGTCTTGTTGGTATATTTGGGATCATTTCCCTAAAACCGTGGGACACAAACACTTCAGCTGAACTTTGAACATTAACCTCCAAAATACACGTTTAATCCTGCTTCCACTTTTTATGAGTGAAATTTAATCTTTCTACTGTCCTTAATAAATGTGTGATAATCACTGAAAGCTTTTCAGACTTTCAATATG
>JAPZEB010000003.1:16977842-16993959 GCA_029783705.1 Chaetodon striatus | reverse complement strand
TGTGTGTCACACGGGGACTGGGAAGTGGATGGAGAGCGTTTCAGTTAAGGCACAGGTCATGTGTGACAGGATGAGCTGCCATTAGGCAAAAGCACACAGAGAAGCTGACAAGCAAGAGGGGAAAAAAAAAACTCTCTCGGAGTGACAAACTGCATTTTCAAGTCCTCTGTTTGAAATTTCCAGCATCCGAGGCAGCACAAAGGATCTGTTTTGTTGTTTTGTGCTGTTGTTGTATGATTCCTTGGGGAACGGATCAGTCTATTTCACTTTACACTCGATGTAGGCGGCGTACATGCAACAGAGACTGAACATATTCGAGACGCAAACACTGTGTTTGTCTAAAGACACTCGCTCTGTTTGAGAGGCGCTTCTCATTCTCTGAAATGTAATCTAAACTTGCAAAAAAATAAAACGGGTTACGAGGTTTGCTCGGGGGAAACTGTGCTTACCAAGCAAAATGCCCTTGTCATTTCCAGCAGTAAATTGGTATGTGCTAGCTAGCGCTGATGACAGGACTTGGCTGTTTCTGCCGTTACAGGCATGAATGGCCCCGTAGTAGCCGGGCACAGTGCAGCGGTTCAACAAGGCCTCTTTAACCAGCTGAATGACAGGCGAGCAGACGGGCGACGAGCCAACCACAGACATTCAGCTCTGGCTGCTGTAATGATGCCAATTCAGCCAGACCAGAGGGACCACGTGATGCGGGCAGAAAGAGAGTGGGAGAGGCGAAATCTATGAGCACATCAACAGTTAGGTCACCAGGCTGTGTCTTCTCCTCCATGAATCCCACCTCCATATGTATCCAATTTTTGGCCATTGTGCAGCAGCACTCTTCTGTTTACTCTTTAAACACTTTTGTTGTCTTTCTGTTACCGTGGGGAGTCTATGAATGTGCGGCTTGTTGCCTTGTTAAACTTTAAAATGTCAGCATCCACAGCCCCGAGCGTTGCGTCAGTAGCCCTTTGCGAACTCTGCCTTGTGGAAATCTCCGTGCAAACTGAGGGGAAACTCGGCACCACTATGACAAAGCATAGAGGAATGCACCAGCGGATGTGGCTCTCTCCCTCTCTTTCTCCTTCTCAGTCAACCCCCGTCTCCTCCTACTCCACCTCCTCCTCCTCCTGCTGTGGGCAGGTCCATATGCACCCAGTAATTATCAAGGTTATTTTCTCCAGAGGGCCAAATCCCTGTTTATGGGCATGAGCGTGTGTCACAGGGCCCTGGCTAACAACCCACAGGACGCTGACTCTAGACAACCCCAAAAGAAAATCTCAGCTTCAGCGACACTGCGGTTGCCAGACCCTGCTTTGCTTTTGCTCCCATTTAAGAAAAAAAGAGAAAAAAAACATTTGTGATTTTCGGTAGCTGTGTCATGACCTCAAGTGAGACAGCAAAAATGTTTCGTGTGAGCTTCGACCTCAGCTCCTGCCAAAACCTAGGAGTTATTTCTGGAAACTTAACAAATCGTATCTGGCAGGAAAGAGAATTAATGCTCAGACAGTGAACCCAAAACACAGCAGAGCTGGACAAGAATGTCTCTCATTTAAATCTGTGTTATTTATTTATTGCAGACATGAGTGTTTTATGTTAGTTCTGTTAAAATGAAAAAATTATTAGTGGTTTGATTTGGTCCCTTGCATGAGCCAGGCACCCTGGAGAATTGTGACCTGGGCCACAGCACACATTTCCTTTTGGCAAAAGCCGCAGAGGAAGTGAAGACTGTGAAAGGCCAGTGGTTAACAAGCCCTGTGAAAAAGCACTAACCAATCCAACAAGCTAGGTATTATGCCAGTTAATTAGAGGCAAACAAGAGGCAACTTTGTCTTGTGAATGGGATACAGAGTAGGCTTGTTCTCGTGCTACAGTAGGCCCGTCTGCAAACAAGAGCCCGGAGCAACCTGAATTGCAAGCTCAAAAGTAAATTTGCATGTAACTAACTGTTAGCCAGGGTCAGCAGTGTACACACACGCACACACACTGAAAATCGGCTGCTCCCTTCACAAAAGCTGCTTCCTCTCTGTTTCATCACGCAGGCCGGGCTTTGTTAGCGTGCGGAAATGCCTCCAGAGGGAATGAAAATACTGGCAAGTCCCTGCAGCTCTTTCTGGAGAGAGACGTGGGGGAAAAGAGACGGGTCCTGCAGCTGCGAGATCACACACACGCAACCACACACACGTATGCCAAGTGCCCATGTAGGTTGAAGGCTCAGGTTGCGTACAGAGATAACCGTGTTAACCTAAAGAACATAAACATGGGTGTGTGGTTACAGGGCTGTCAGGGCACCGGAGGAGTCAGAGGAAGCTAACACTGACAGTACAGAATCTAAAGTTGGACTCATGTTGTCACGGCTGCCGCAAAATTATAGGCAACGTCACTGAGAAAGCTCATACCACTGTTCAAATCAGGGGTTTTCCAGCCTGGGAATTACATTCAGAGAATTAAGTGACCCTGCTTCCTCAATACATTAAGTCATACGAGTATCTTGTTGAGAGATCCCGTGGAACAGTCCAAGAGAGGTTAAGAAAAGTTGAGATATCTGAGGAACTTTAAATCAGAGGTGACATCCAGAATCGCTACCTATCTCTCTGTTTTATATACCCACTTATCCCCTTCAGGGTTGCACACATTCACACCTCCAGTTCACCTAAGCTGCATGAAAAGCAGAGCACCCAGAGAAAACACACGCTGACACCCAGAGAGCGTGAAAAATTCATCGTTTTGGGTGCAAGCAGCCTCGTAGGTGCAAACCCTCAACCTTCATGGTAACCACGAGCCACCGTGCAGCAGCAGTACCTTACTAATGCTCTTAAAATTTTCTTAATATTCCATTACCTCACTCCACGGCCATCTCGGTTGGCGAAAACACGTGTTTGTAATCAGACGACAGCACTCCAACAACAGATGATTGCAATCAAACAGTCAATGGGCAGCACTTAAGGCAAAAATACACCATATTAGTAGGAAAACAGAAACCCATGATTTTAAAGGAATACATGATGTTTTCAACAGATTGGACTTTTGTTCGAGTAATGAAAGTGCAGGCACTGGAATCATCCATGTGCTTCATGCTGATCGTTCCTCTTCAGTATGTTAAATGATAGCAGCCATTACAACTAGTTTTATCCAAAATATGAGGTCAGACCTTTCAGTAAACAGTTGTCGGTGGTATTTGGTATTCTGTCCTGCAAAACTGTAAATCATGAAATATTTTTATGATACACTGAACAGACTAGCCGGTGTAATTTATGGAAGTATTTCGGGGAAGAAACGACTGCACACGGTGAATTTCAGCTCTGCTCTGTCTAACTGTGCCACCCACACTCACATTCAGTTGACCCAGGGAATTTAAAACAGTATGCTATTTTTATTTAATATTTCATGTAAATTGTACCTCCTACACAAAACTGACAGACTCAGCCGCCTTGCACCATCTCTTTTCATTACAGCTGCTACAAGTTTTCAGAGATAATACTAGTAGTCGTCTACTATCAGGCACCACAGTGTGTGCATGCTGGGGGTACATTCTAGTACTTCAAAACCTCTAAGGTTAACTAATAAACAGTATCTACTGCAAAGCACTGAGCTCACCACCTCCACTGAAAGGAGCTTTACAACAGATTCCTACAGGGCCAAGGACATACAAGTCTTAAACTGGTTCCACAACAAAAACCTTTTAGCGCTTCCTTTTGGGTCATTTATGTGATTCCCAATTTTGTTCGGTATATGAGGTGCATTTATGAAGTAGTTTTCAACCTGAACAAGACAAAGTGCTTCACAAAGCCTCTAATTTACCCAGGCTCACACACTAATGGTGGTGAAGTTGTGCTTAAAGACACTGGCCCGCTCAGCTGGAACAATTTGGGGCTCAGTGTCCTGCTCTGTCTTTGACATTTGGACACAACAGAACAGGGATGAATGGATCAGCGCTGATACCGACCTTGTTATGCAGATCTGGCACAATGCAAACTCTACTTCAATGTCTTCACTGTCAATGCTTTTATAAAATGAAGTGTTTTCGCTATCAGTTACATTCATTCAGTCAGTCCCTGGCCTTATGCTGTACGTGTACCTTGTATTCAAATTACCTTAACTTGTCCCATGCAGTAATATGAAGTTGAGGCATCTGAATTGGTATCAGCAGGGAAATACTCAGATTGTGTGCGTTTCCATCCCCAATTTCTTATGCGCATTTTCAATTTGCTCACAAGATGGTATATCTATAAAAGGTAAATGGGACTTAGTGAAATAGAAACAGATTCGACATATGACCTACCGTCATTGCATAGATCACTAGGATGGCTCTGGATAGCTTTTAACACCAGAACTCTTCCACACAGCACATAGCCTCTGTATATACTATTAGTATAGAGTATTAGTTGTTCAAAACTCTCTATTTACATTGTCCGATGTGCTCTCAGTCATTTAACACCCATTGTTTTCCTTCGTTAAAGGTTTAACTGGCGCCATCTTGTCACACAATCTTCTACTGTAGCACCCATGCCCCCAGAAAGTGTGCCGGACACAGCCAATTGTACACAGTGGTCGAACTGTGTAACTACAACTTCCTGGTCTGTCACATTACGCCAGAGGGCCCAAAAGGACCTTTTACCATAGATTTTTACATTGTTAATTAAGCGTCACAACCCACGCTAAATGGCTCATTTCACTTGCAGAATTTGATCTATTTGGTCCGATGACGCTTCGAAAGTCTAGAAGAGCAGCACAATTAAATCATTTCATCCTCATTCAAGGTAGCGGAAAGCTAGATTGGAAGTAGCTGGCTAGCCCAACGGAAGTTAGCCAATGTAGTCTCTCGTGCACCTGCTCTACGGGTCCAATAATGTGGACGACCCACACAATTTTACACCCGGGATGTGGAAGTTTTTGGCTGTCATGCACCACTGAACAACTTTCACAGGAATAAACGGCCTCTAATGATGTTTCTACTTCTCTTTATACATCCACAGTAGCACCTGAGTGAAGAATTAGCACCACATACTGCTTATTTCGATGAAAAAGCACATAAATTTGTATTTTCTTTTGCCTGTTTTCTGAAAAATTGGTTAAAATTTGTGCTATATTTGGATGGAAACCCGACTAAAGCCATTTGCCTTTGCGCTTGCACGAGCCAGGTCCCACATACCCCAAACAAAAACATGCAGGCTGGATCAAAACATAGCTCTGCATTGAGGAAAAACAGCTGTAACACATAACTCCGGTGATGATTCCTTATGTTTACCCTCATTTAATCCTTCAAAGACCCTGCTTTTCAAAGTTAGGTTGAACAGTGACGGCAGATGTATAGATGCAGGTGGTATGAACTCATCGCTCCACAGATAAGCTGTGCAAAACGCTGATTTCTCCCAAAAGTGTGTTCCTGTAACAGCAGAGAGGTGGACGTCTGACCAAAACAACTGACTGAAACACTGTCTTACCGCAGAGATATCAGGGGAAAGCAGATTCAAGATGTACTGACAGAGTAGAGGAGCTTTCAAGACAGCTGCTCGAGTTTCTCTCTGTCACTCTCTCCCTCTCACACACACACACACACACACACCCATGCAAACACACACTCCACTCCCTCTCTCCTTTTTAGCCAGTGACAGCAGGCACCCAGCGATGACATGAGGAGTGTCTCTGGCAGCCAGTAAGGCAGCACTAAACAGACAGAAATATCTGCTCTGACAGACGGACAGACCGTCACCCACTACGACATGCGTGCAGCTGTCACTGAGCTTACCACTCCTCCTCCCAGCCCTCTGGTTAGATTTTCCTTTATGCAGTGCTCTCTCCACTCTGCACACTGTTTCCCTCATTTTTTCTTTGTTACAGCTATCATATACTGCGCTGAAAAGCTACACCTACATTTAGGACATTGTGCTTGGCTCTGCTTGGCTCGTGGCCACAGAGGAGGAGGTTCAGCTTTCATAAGGCCAACTGTTGAGCACACAGCCATCCTCCACTTGATCAGCGTTGGCCTGCACAGGTCTAGCTCTCTGCCCCTTTTCATTTACTCGTTCTTTTGGTGTTTCTTTCTTCAGCACAAGGATCCGTTCTCCCTCTCTCTGTCTGTTTCGCTCTCTCTTTCTCAGCCACAGCCGTTCTCAATTAGGAGGGTCAGGGAGCGGAGCGGAGAATAACTCAGGCTCTGGTATCTGGAGCTGGAAGGACCCAAAGATCAGCAGCAACAAGAAACCACTGCTATAACGTTCTGCGCCAAAGACTGGGCTGTGGCCGCCTGTGTGTTTGCATGGGTGTGTATGTGTGTGTGCATGTTGCATAAATCTGCTCAGTGTCAACAGGTTGTCAGTGACCTCTGACCTCCACATTTAAACAGACTATGAATATGACAGAGCAGCTAATGTTGTGACTGGCGCAGGGCTGTCCTCTTTCCTGCTGGAATTCAGATCTCTTTGCGGTTCGATTTAAAGATTCTGGTGTTAAAACAATGGAAAAATCACTCACACACTCGTGCGCAGGCAGGCACACCCACGCACTACATCGTCGCCCCGTGTAGAGAGCTACTTTAATTGCTTTGTTTCAATGGTCCCCTCTGAATGGGAGAGAAGCTGGGGGCTGCAGTTTACAAGACACATCTGCAGGTGTTGCATTTCAAACCTAGAAACTCAAGCTGCGAGGGAGAACACATACACTAACACAGGCGCACAGATAGAGGAATATACAGACAGACAGTCTCTTCCTCTCTCGTATACACACACACACTGCAGGTGCGGCACTGTTCAGTACTTTCCTCCACGGCATTCAGCCTGAAAATGCTGGCACATCTGAGCGAGGTGAAATTGAAAATCTCTTAACATCTGTGTCTCTTTCTATCAAAACACCGACTTTAATGTGAGACAACGCACAATATATGACAAGACAAAGCTGAGGCGCAGTATATTGAGCACAGACGTGTCAAATCGAGAGAAAGAACGTGCTTATCAATGGGGCTCCTTCCAAGTGGCTGATGCTTCCCGGTAGGCATTGCACACTAGAATCCTGACAGAGCCATAAATACCACCAACTAATGTGGCTTCTAGGGTCGTGTAGGTTTTAGATAACCTCTGCATGGCCGGTACACTTTGTGAAAAACTACTTTACTTTGCTGCCACAAAGCCTCTTGTACACAGTGCCCCCCCCCCCATTGAGACTTTAGAAAATAGCTCATTCAGAACTATTTTCACCCGTTTAATTCGCAGAGAGCAGTGTCACTATGAGAATCAAATCTGTTTGTTATAGCCGAGAGTCGAGTAGTTTGGAGGATCTTGGGTAGCGTGCCTCCTAATTCACTGAAAGAAAGAGCAATCAGCTAAGCTTCAGATGGCATCCGACAGACGACCGATTCAATCTCCTTTCTTCAAGCATCCCTATTGTAATGTTCCCACACACTGGCGTGCATGCCGCATTGCACACATTTCTGATAATCTATGCAAATAGGCCACAGATGGACGAAGACGTATCTAATTGGGAAACATATGTGTTGCACTTTTAAAAATAATAATTCTTACATCTCCCTTCGCTTTGTGTCCTCATCCCATCCCTGTCATCCTTCGCTCATTCACTCGGAGTTACGTGTGAGTGTGATGCTGGCGTCTTGCCACACCATTTGTGAAATTATTCAAATGAGGACACCATGTTTCTTTTGTTTACTGCCTTGAATGGCGACACGGAAACAAGGTTGGAGTATTCATGAACGCCATTTCTCACTCTCACTGTACGACTACCACCTCCCTCTCTCACCCTCTCCCTCTCTCTGGGAATCCTGCCGCGGCATTGGAGGAACGTCCCCGGCATTATGAGAAGCCATTAATGAGTGTGTGGCGTGGCGTGTTGTGATGCGTGGCATATTACAGCCATTCATCAGGGCCGGGAGACACTTGACAGGCGGACAGCCAACAGGTTGTGTAATCATATAACACAGCCATGTCAGGCCTGCCACGGCTCCGTGTCCCATTCAGGCCTCTAATGTTGTTTTCCTCTGGGTAATTGACGACGGCAGACAGAGAGAGACCCAGTGATGGATAACATCATGGACTGACCGGCGCAAAAAGATGGCGGCCTACCAATGTGATGTCATTTCAGATTACAGGAACATTTGGAGAAATTTACAGGAAAATTCTGCTTTATTGTAAATATGTCTTATTTCTGTCGTTTTGGCCGATATTTCTATTAGTTATGATTAAAGATGCACTGATCAATGAGCTGGTGTTTGGAAGCGGCTGATTTTCGGCTTGATTAGCCTGGTGGTGACTGGCTGGTCAACCTCGGCTGTAGCCGATTCTGTGCTGGTCAAATTTACATGCCTGTTCCACACAATGGTTCACATCACCTGCACAGCGTCACAGGCAGTTCAGCCCCATTTCCACCAAGCAGTACGGTTCAGTTCAGTACGCTTTTTTTTCCATTTCCACTTTAAAAAGTTGTGGATGGTACCAATGGAACTGTTCCATACCATCCCCATTTTTGGTCCTCCCTCTGTTGGGGGACCTACCTTCAGCAATAAGTGGATCTTCAAGGGTTTAAAAATATATAGTAATTTTGACCAGATCATGTGAACTGCGTATATTATAATCCTCACTCAGAGAAAAAAAAGCCTTAGAAGGACTAAATGCACAATCCAGCTATCTTTAAATATCCCAGGGAGAGAGACTCTCACAGCAGCCTGTTTTATTTTGTTCTGAAAATGTCGGTTTGTAACTCCTGTCTGTGGACGATAAACGAGATGCAGACTGATACGGGAAGAACTACAGCGAGTGCTGGACGGAGCAGTGAGTGACAACAACCCAGCCCATATTTACTTTTGGTTCCAAAGTCACCATACTGAAAGAATTTGATGGAAACGGGGCTTTACTGACTATTGTCACAGCCGCAGGTTGTAAAATACCAACATTTGTCACGACCCCTCTTAGTGACAAATTTAGCGACTTATTCCAACCATCAGGGAAAAAGCTGTAAATCATTTCCATACACACTGCCCACAGTAATCGTAGTGACCAGCTTTTCTGTCTACAGCGTGGGGTCTCACCTCTACTCTTGTGAGGTGCAGACATTGTGGGGCAGGCTGGAAAATGCTGCTCACCACAGGAGTGGGAGGTTATATATCCGTACAAACAGCTTCATGTTTTTGTAAATAGATGCTGATTCATAAATAGTTTTGTGTAAAAACATATATTACATATATACAGATAACAGTTGACTCTTTAACAGGCCTACATACACAGTATAGAAAATGTTTTCTCTGATTCTTCTCTGATGTGTAAATAATTTATTTGAGCATATTAAGCTCTTTTGCTCCTGTTCTCTTTTTTAGAAAGTAAAATATGCTTAATAACATAATTTTTAGTTTGATTCAATGAGTACAAAAGCTGTTCAGTAACCTGGAACACTTTGTATTTTGAGATTTGTTTGAGTGAGAGTGAAAGACGGCCCCGTAGCCTGGTGCAGTCTTGAAGAAAATGTAAAAGTTATTTAATAGTCTATGATTCATTACAAACATACAACTCAATTTTCATTGAGTAAGGTTACAAAAACGTCTTTGTACGCTGTCAATTACAGTGCTTAGAAAGAAACATGATTGGAATCGACAGGTCATACTTTTTCAAAAACTGCAAATCAGAAAATCAGACAAGAAAATCGGCCTGTAGTTATGACAACTTTGTCCTGACCTTTGTAATTTCAGAGATAGGGGGACATAACAGTAACACTGAAACTAAGTCTGACGAGGCCATGCAAATGAAACACTGGCAACACTTTGTCATTGCACAGGAAACGCTGAAGTCAAAGTTGAACCAGAATTCCAGACGCTTGAAATAATTTAACCTTTTAACCTTTGTTTTCTCTTCCAAATATGTTTGGTTAGCCTGGGGGTTTGTTTACGACCTGTACGGTCATCCGGCCACTCCTGTTTCTTGCCCTATGTGAATTCTTCTAAGCGAGGTTGCCCAGATCTCAACAGTACAATGTAAATATTACCTATTTTTAGCTCTACTATTAAAGGAAAGATGGCCAAACTATGAACATTAGTACCAATTCACATAAAACCTGAATTTTTCTAAACACAAAGTGAAAGAGCAAGAAAACAAAGCCAGGAAAACACCCTGATGCATCCTGATCTATTGGGGTTGCACACTTAATTCATGTAAGTGTATCACTAATTAGGTTTAATGAGTCTTAACTGTGACAAAAAGTAATTAAATCTATTAAAGAAAACCATTTTAAGACATTAGTAAAAAGTTATTGCATTAATTATGTTTAAACATGTCCAAGTGAAAGTGTTACTCTGGTAATTATAGTGTACCAGGAATGCCATCTGACGCTGAGGAATGTGTTGCAAATATTCCGACTCCTCTTAACAACACAACTCTCTGCTGCATCACAGAAGTGGAGGTGGCCCTGAGGCAGTGTTAGACGTTGTTAAGGATAGCAAGTATCCTCACACAACCTGTTCTGCTCTGTCCCTGAGCTGGAAAAGAGAAGACAATGTTCTCTCTCATCCTCCCACTCTCACCACTTTATACCTCTGCTTGTTTGTGAGATGCCTCTCGCAGCACACAATCCAAAAAAGGCCAGCTTGTGTATGTGAAAAATGGGCCGTTAAGACGATAACCACAATAAATATCAGTGGCAAGGATAAAAATACACATTCCTGTCTTTTGAATATCATCACAGTCTCCTAAGCTGCAGCACCCTGAGGTGAAACTCCTCAGAGAATGAGAGTCTTGATTAGTCTCATAGTGTCTCTCATTCTATCTTTGTGTCTCACATCCAATATACACTATCTGCATACACAGAAGAGCAAACAGGAGTTATTACAGCATGTGCGCTGCTCGTCAATCCATCATAAAGACACATTTACCTCAGAAAACCTTAAATCTGCAGAAGAAAAAAGATGGAAAGAGAGGGGGAATGAACAAAAAAGGAAGTGGGTGCAGGACACGAGATAGAGGGAAAGAAACAGTCGAG
Organism: Chaetodon striatus; assembly: GCA_029783705.1. Classification (NCBI taxonomy): domain Eukaryota; kingdom Metazoa; phylum Chordata; class Actinopteri; order Chaetodontiformes; family Chaetodontidae; genus Chaetodon; species Chaetodon striatus. Next base: position 16,982,997 of record JAPZEB010000003.1, on the reverse strand, counting down.
AATGAAAAAGAAGGCTGGGAATGGGATGCTAATTCCCTTGGAGTGAGCTAATCCCTAAGAGCTCTGACATCCTTTGCTTTATCTAGGAATGCCATGTGGCACGAGGCGCAGACAACAGACCAGAAATGCCTGACACTCAAGACTACGTCCACTACGTCGCTAATTTGAAAAACGCTCTTTACATAAGCAAACGATATGTGTCGATAGAAGGCTGTAGTGAGTGATCAGCAAAATTTTAAATGAGAGAGGACAGGGTAGGGCGGTAGACAGGGTTGAAATTAACTTTTTTGTCAACCTGCCACTGTGGCTGGTGGATTTCAAACTCCACCAGCCGCTTACAGATAACTATTGTTTTGTTGGCTGGTGAATAAAGCAGATCTAGCAACCACTTGCATATTTTTGGAGCTAATTTCCAACCCTGGCTGCAACTAATGATTATATCTATTATCAACTAACCTGTTAATTAATTGATCATTTAGTCTATAAAATGTGAAAAATACTATATCGCAAATGTCCCAGAACCCGAAATGACATCTCCAATTTGTTACTTTTGTCCAAACAACTGTCCAAAATCCAAACTCTCTCCATTAAGCGTCATAAATGACAAAGAAAAGCAGCAAATTCTCACATTTAAGAAGCTTGAACCAGCAAAAGTTTGACATTTTTGCTTGAAAATTGGCTGAAACGATTAATCGATCATCAAAATAATTGGCAAATAATTTTCCTTTGATTGCATAATCGTAGCAGCTCTACAACAGAGTGGGTTAGAGGCAACATAATGCTGTTCTTTTGGCCTCAGTGCCCCTAAATACCTGCTAATGTCTGGGGCAGGCTTTATGTCATTGTTTACCTAAAGCTATGTTTTCCCCGATTTATCCTCTCTGGAGAACATTACCAAAAAGTGTAGTTTTTAGTTGTAAGAACTGCCAGCTTAGTGTGGACGTAAGGCCAAAGTAAAAAAAAAAAGTGTTTAGCTGGTTTAAGTTGGACTAGCAGGAGGACAAACAGGAATCCGGCTGTATGCAGCTAAAGCAAAACTACAACAGCTACGTGCGTCTGCTCCATAACTAAGCCGTGACCCTTTGACACAGAACTATAAATTTCGCCCGTAGCGCGAACAGAACACACAGAGGGAATCCACCCAACCATTACACACTCAGACAAACACACACACACACACTCTTCCTCTCTCCTCAATCTCGACTTCATCGCCTCACAACAGCCACAGTGTTCAGTGTCAACAGTGGTCACACTATGTGGCGCTAACATTAAAAATGCATCCAATTAAAGCTGCAGGGGAAAATACTCCTCTGTAAACGGCAACAGTCTGTAACATGTTTGCAGCGATGATAGGCTTTCTAAACAAATTAAGCCAGAGGAGCTCTACATTACTCATCCTGGCTGGCTGTCTGGCCAAATTCTGCCTCAATTGCACAGTTGTTTGATCAACTGTTGGTGCGCTGTGTATGTGTTAATGCGAGAGGAGGAGAAAAAAGAACAGATACGAGTCCAACGGATACCAGGCGAGCCGAATACAGCAAGACAGCAGCAGAGAAACGCAGCAAAACTCGTCTTCCTATACTTTCATGTGTCTGCAGTCGTGTGCTGTCACATTTTTGCGGCTCTGTTCTGTCGGCTGGCAGCGTCTCTCTTTCTTTCACTGTGCATTACTTGTCACTCCGCCGATGGTCGGCGGGTGTGTATTTGGGTAGTGTATGTGTGTTAAACCTGTCGCTTTCTGTGCTCTGACGTCCGTGCGCTTATCGCTTTGGCTGATCCCTGCTAGTCGCGCATGTGTGTACAGTATCTGTGTCTGTCTGTCTGTCATACACATGCATGTGTGTGTTTGTGTGCGAGGCAGATGTTCCCCGGGCGGTGCCATTGCTCAGTGTTCACACACACGGCACTAAGGAAGATTAACCAGCACTTTATTTATTTATTTGCTTCCTGGATCTGCCCCCACCCAACAAACCAACCCCCCCACCCAATCCTCCTTAATCCCTGGTAGCAAAGAATACACAAGGAAAAGAGAGTGCAGAACTGGAGCTCAGCGGCAGATTTTTACACCACTCTGGACATAGTTTAAAAATGACTAACTTCTCTGGTTCAGGGCCATGAGGAAAAATGTAAGTGCACATGCACTAGATGCTTGAATGTGGACTACAATAAGCTCTTCAAGGTATCACATTTCATCGGTATAGTGTAATGCTGATATTCAATTCAGTATCAGATTATAAAAATATGCCACTTAAAACTCTACAGAGAATCGACAAAAGGACAGAAAGCTGCATGTAGTTAGTGAAGGCTTGAGTTTGAAGTTATGAAAGTTTAAATTTAAAGATGCAGTGTGTGGGATTCAGGGGGATATATTAGCAGAAATTGAATACAGGCATGTTTCTTTAGTGTATAATCGCCTAAAAATAAGAATTGTTGTGTTTTTGTAACCTTAGAATGAGCCATTTATATCTACATATGACGGGGTCATTTGCGTTGTTGTGTTACATGTTCTAGTATCTAGTATCTGATGTCAGAAGCCCCTATGCGACACATGCGTTATGTGAAACTGCTTAATTGGTGTTTGTACCAGTTTAGATCACCAGATCTGTGTGTTATGGAGAGGCAGAGACCTCTGAGGATAATGCTGCTCCCGCTAACACCCTCCTTAACAGTCAACATTTAAGGAATCTTAACCAGGAGAAGTTTCAGCTGGTTGCAATGTGCAGTCGTCACTGCTATATGCGACTAAATCCCCCTAAATCTTACACACTCAACCTGCAAGTTACATAGTGTAGAAATTCCTATCAGCAGCCTACACTAGCATTCGCTTTCTGTCACTAGAAATCAGTATAATCACATGAATCTTTCTCCCTGTCCCCCAGCCCTGCATCTACTCACTGTGGAAAAATAAAAAAAAATTAAGAAAATTTAAGTTCTTTGGAAACAAATGGCTCTTGAATCATAATGCCATGATTTTTGTTCTATTCTCTGAGTATTGACACTGGCCACAGGCTTCTCGGCAGGGACTGGCTGGGTTTTTTAGCCGGAGCCAAATAAGATCCTGCACAGCTACTCATAAACAGCAGCTGCAGACTGCTCAGTTCCCAGTTCCTCCCCGGCCGCCAGCCCAGGAGGGTCCAATCAAAACCAGCCACATTACTCCCTCACTTAGCCTTTGCGTGCCAAGTCTGCTCCGTGTTGGAAAAAAAAAAAAAAAAAAAAGCCAGGACTAAACCAAATAGCGTGCACAATCACCGAGCTTTGGATTAAAAGAAAAACCTTTTTACCTGTGTGAACTTTGACCTTGGTGGTACTGCCGCTGTGGTGGCCGCCCCCTCCCCCACCCCGCCCTTCATGTATTCCTCACGCACAGTCCTTCTTCACTGACCCCCCTCCTTAAGCGGTGATCTGAGGGGAAGGAAGACAGAAGAAAAGGCTGTTAAATTTCTTTTAATGGAATGACAGGGAGAAGCTGGTTCAGACAGAGGACAAATGTCTCACAGAGAAATACACCCTGGTGTTGAAAAATGTATGCAGGAAGCCATGAGGGAGTTTGCTATACTGCCCCATTTACTCTACCTCCTAACCCTGCCGGAGAGCCAATGAACCAATGAACAACTGCACCACCTATCACAGTGCCGTGCCTGTATACTGCAGCAGTCCTGTATATCCCCCCCCACGCGACCCAACCCCCCACTGCACAGGAACAATGTCCTTCCTAAAGGTTATCAGCAGCCTGGCGCTTGGTCAGCCCTCATCCTGAGTCCATTACACACACAGCGGCGAGATTCACTGCCTTAATACACCTCTCTTAGTCTCTCCTCACTGCTTCGCTGCACCCTTTACAGGCTGATACAAATCCAGCATAGGCCCAGAACACACATACACAGGTTTTGGGATTAGCCTAGCAGCACATTGCCATTCTGTCTCCAGACATCTTCCACGCACTTCAGTTTGATTGGTGTAAATTTCATCATGAAAACTGTGATGAAATACCACATTAGCCTGCATATTACACAACCCTGATTTTAAACTCCTCTCCCTTCCCTTTACATGACTTTTTTAGCCACGCTAGCAGCATTAGTCAGGTCAAATATTCAATTTGTCCAATACTTTGTTTTATGATCAACTAACAGCGTGCTCATCAATCTCAGCTGCACTTTGTGTTTGGTGCTAATAAGCAAATGTTGCTTAGTTTAGCACGCCAACAGGCTTAACTGGGATGGCGAACCAGGTCAATACCAGTATGTTAGCATCGTCACTGTGAGCATGTCAGCATGCTGATGTTAGCATTAACCTCTAAGCCCCTGCTGTGCCTAAGCCCAGCCTCACACAGCCTCTTACATGGTTGAACACTCTTTCTCTTAATGTTATCTCACATTCAACATACTTGAAATGCACTGTCACATCCAGGATGTATGAAAATACATTTAAAATATGTTTTATAGTAACAAAAGATCAAATTAGTACACTAAATTCAAAACCAGTGTCGAATACCTTGGAGTCTCTCCACCAAACTGTCTCTAGGGAGGAAACCGCAGCTACAATCACATCTAAAATAAAAAAAAAGAGCTCAGGTTTCCATACTGTTACAATCATTTTTTTTACATTAAAGAGAATAAACTTGTAGTTGCCTCATTAATCCAACTCCACTTCAACTATGCCTGTGCTGCACAGTATTGTGGCCTTTCCCAAAAGCTTCAAAGGACAATGCAAGTGGCGCAGAATAATGTTATCAGATACATGCTCAGTGCTCCTCCCAGGACGCTGAAAGGACCTGTGGGAATGAATCAAGTTGGATTATTACCTGTTAAAGGTCGAGTTAAACAACTGAAACTTGAACATATGTTTGATAGAATTCACAAAATTGCCCCAGAATATATGAACTGTCAAATTGACATGGATGGAAGCCAATTTAAGTGCAACACAAGAGCAAGCATTATGACAGTGTTCCTCATGTTATACGAAGTTTGAACCATGGGCATGAGGTTGCAAGGGTAGGTTTATACTGATTGGTATGCTTTCATGTGTTGTGTTTAGGGCTGCCCCCTAATAGTCGACCAAGCGTTAGTTGACAAGATTTCACTGCTTAGTCGCAGAAAAAAAACAAACATGAAGCTCTATCAGGAGCTGCCCTGTCAGAATAAATCAAAACCTA
>JAPZEB010000003.1:16946232-16967875 GCA_029783705.1 Chaetodon striatus | reverse complement strand
AAATGTCACGATAGTCACTTCCAGTAACTGTATGACAGCTGTTAAATTCCAGACAACAATACCCTGTAGAAAATCAAGTAAGTGCACAGAGCGCACAGTGTACTATGGAAGTGTACTAATGGAAGGATCCAAATTGGGGCACAGCTGTGGTGCTCATGTTATGTAAAATCTGACCAATCACACATTAACTGACATTGACTCGCACCATTATTTCTCCATCTCTTGCAGGCCTTCCAACTTTGTAAAGTCCAATACTGAATCACTTGAGTGCTCCTTTAAATATGTTTCTATTGTTTGTCATCTAAACTGCGTGCTGGTATGGGCTGCTGTGGAAACTTTGGAGACTAATTTACAGCGTGGACTGTTGTCTTAAAGTGATCTCTTGGATCAAAATGTGACAAAGTTAAAGTTAAGTTAGAGAGTATTAATCCCCGGAGGGGAGATCTGTCCTCTGCGTGTGACCCATCCTGACTACTAGCTTCCTGTACTGTGGGTGCTGTAAATCCAGTGATCATGACTTAACTCCTGCATAGCCTCCGGGCACTTCTTCTCCCACAGTGCTGTGCTTTACATACTGCATCACCGCGAAGCATTTTTAGATACTTTACATGACATCTGTGAGGAGCTGTGAGCTGCTGCATGGCTACTTTACATCTCCCAGCATAATCCGAGCATTAGCGATGCTAAATGAAATGTGTCACACACACACATACACACACAAACTGCTTAGGAAGTATTAAATAAAAGCAAAGAAATTCTGACTCATATCTGCAACAAATGTCAGCAGTGACGTCCTCCGTGGCTGTGAGCGCCTCTTAATAATGACTCACGGAAGTGTTTGCTAACGTGGTTCTGACGGACATAGAAATCACTCAGCAGTATCCTTTCCAGCCGCTGACCGGCATTGTGAGAACATTGGTGCTAATTATAGGACGGGAGTATTTTGACACAGAACACGGGGGAGAACTGTGAAGAACACAGAAGTAATAATAGCAGTTTCTACTACAGCAGCCAAGTAGCAGACAAAAACTGAGTCTTTATGCTTCCTCTCTGCTCAGTCCTCTGTCTCAGCTGACATCATCAGTGAGTCAGCGACCAAAGCTCAGAGCTGGGATCAAAAAGCACAGAGTGAGGTCTGTCTATTATCAGCTGCACATACTGTACGCCATGAGAGGGCACAAACACCCAGACAAAGAGGCACAAGTCACACAACCACCAGGAGGCTATTTTTGAGCAGCGGAAGAACAGACAGAGGAAAACAAATATGTCATCAGCGGGAGGCTGGGACCGTGTTGACGAATCAGTTGAATCATAATTGAGTCTCACAGAAAGGGACTTATTTGAGAGTGAGCACTGATAAACAGCAACGTGAGGCAGACACAGCAGCATTAGGTACAGCGTGGTTCCTCTGAGCGAGCTCTGCGGTGGGCCCCTCCTCCGTCCCTCCAGCCTCACTGGCCACGGTTGAAAAATTAATGCAGCAAACTGACAACACTTAGGGCCTCCCTCTCTCGCTCCCCCCTCCCCTTGTACCAAACAGGATCAATTACCAAAGCAGGGCTCCACTCAGTAGCGCTAAAGAAACAAGAGGCACTCTCCATCACAGCTGTGTGTGAGTGTGCACGTGCAAGTGTGTGTATGTGTGTGTGGGGGGTTCAGGCAGGCTTATGATGAGCAGAAAGAGGAGGAGGAGGTGGTAATAGTCTGTTTGCTTCTCTCTAATGACAGCGGCAGAGTGGATTAGTGAGCCTCCTAACCCATCAGCATCACTCCTCCCAGTAAGTGACAGAGCATGTAAATAACCAGTTGTGGCCACTAGCAGGAGGGAAGAAAAGAGCGAGACAGGGAGGCTAATAAACCGGGAAGGTCTAAATGTGCTAGCGTTTCGTCCGCACGCCTTCATTTGTATGCAGGTGGAGATTTCGAGGAGTTCCATTTCTACAACATCAGCCAAGTTATTCAAATGCAGCACATCTGACTGGAGAGGATAACATAAAGAAAGGCATCAGCAGAAATGGCAGCAGGCAGTAATCCCCCGGCCAGGCCACTTGTGTTTGCCGCGCAGGCAGGCAGCGCTGTCAGTGGCAGCAGCACCCATACAGGCCTTATCAGTGGCAGCCATAGGACTCTTCTAATAACCCTGCTGATGCTCTGCGGCGCAAGGACAGACAGGGAGACGGACAAACAGACAGGTTTCACTTCCCATTTAAAGAAAGAGCCTGAGCGCCAGGTATCAGCCTGTCGCTATGTGTGCGCGTGTGCACAGACGGAGAGTGCGTTTTGTAGCGTGTTATGTTCTGACAGCTTCATACATGCTGTCACTTTCATCTAAATGCACTCCACTACTGACCGCCCCATCTATTAACCCCCTCCACACACACACACACGCTCATTTTGCATTTATGACAGCGTTTTCTAAACGCGGGCATGCTGGCGCTGCAGCCCCAGTAGGAGCATATCTGACTCCAGCATCATTATCACCATTCAAAAGGTCAAGCGCAGTGCTTCCAGCCTCTTCTTTGTGATTTATGCCTTTGTGCTATTACCTCTGTTCACATTAATCTCCATCTGTAAATCTAATCACACTGCCTTACCATCGCGGCTCCTGGTGCTCTCAGGACAGAAGCCGTGGCCGACGGGAAGCAGCTTATGTAAATACACGGGCTGTTGACACAAGATGGGCAGCACACGGTGATCTCGCTGCTGTGACGCGAAACGCCGATCAGGGTACAGATAAGAGCAGCCATCACTTTGTTGTTGTTTCTTCTCATTTACTGTCACCATTCATCTCTATCTTTACGTCCTTTTCATGCTGACGTACATGTCATATCTTCAGGAGCATTTTTCTCAGCTCATCTAAAGTGACTGAGGTTGTTGTCGCTGAAAGGAACGAAAATAATGCAGAAACAGTGCTGCAGGACTCCATTTGTAGTCAATGAATAACTCCAATATTGACACCAGTAAATGAGGGTGTCACTCAGATAACACAAAAAAAGAGCAGCATAGTCAAATGGAAAGTCTTCCAGGCGTTTTTTTTGCGCTTATGTGAGCCAATAATCATTACCCTCAGAAAGGATCCACAACCAATTGAAGCGTCATGAAAACATCTACTCTCGCGTGCCTTGAAGCAGCCTTGGAGCACTTTGAGCAGAGTGGCCAGACGCCACATACAGTATAAAGACTTAATCAGGTCTCCTGTGTGGAAGTACAGCGGTGCTTTCTGAGAGAATTCCCTCTGCAAGGGCTGATGGGAACCTTGGCGATGACACAGAGAAGCCCGCTGGCCTGTCAGCTCGTCTCGATGCGGCTCAAATCAGCGCTCGGCTCCGGAGAACTTCCACTGCTGCGCTGACACGCACTCGTACACTGGCTGACACGAATCTACAGCATCACTTCAAACATCCACTCAGTCCCTCAACATCATACTCGACATGTGCCGTGTGTGTGAAAGAGATTCTCTGCATTACGACGAGCTGAATCACTCCAGCTATTAAATTAGATATTATGTGGCACACAACCATCTCAAGACAAATGTAGGGAGAGCAGCATGCACCTAAAGCTGCAGGGAAGATCAACTGTTAAAGGTTAAATTAAGTTTATTTGGCACAGTTTGTTACAATTTTCTGTGCAGTTTTTAAATGCCTATCCAACCCATTATCTAAACTTAGCCAAGCTATTTCTGTTCTAGACATATTTTCATTCAATTAATAAAACATTAGCCTATGATAATATCAATGAGAATTTTATAAATCATGTCTTAGAAGTCTTGAAACACTTTCCTTTGATGAGAGAAGATAACAAACAACAAACTGATGCTAATTGTTGCAATCTGTTGCAAGCATCACCTTCAAAATGCACAACATACGAGCCCCGGCTGAGAGGAGCTTTAGGAAATCAATACAAAGCCCTAATTCCTTTGACAGATATTATCAACTCAAGATTTCAAGATGGTGACTGATATTTTATGTGCCACCAAAATGCAAGGAGAGAGCTTTTAATAATTGATGGTGCTGGAGCAGGGAGATTTTTAACCGCTCTCCTCCTGTTATCAATCATTAATGGAGTTTCCATCAAAAACACTTCAACCCCTCAAGTATCAAATCTCTCTTGAAGGTGGAGGGCCCACATTCAAACATCCCACTTAATCAAAGGGCACACAATGTGCTCTCCCTTTCTCTCATTTTCGCTCGCGCAAATTAGGATAATAACAGCACAAATTGCAAAATTGTTCACGGCGTAAGTGTAAAAGTAGGCATTTTAGCTGAGGTCTTCTTGTGAGTGATGAGGGTTAATGGGAAAATTCTAAATGTTTAAATCACATGGAGGGGGGGGGCAGCTTGCCATCCAGCGCCTTTACTTTCTTTCTCTCTTTGCAGTATGTATGCAGAGCTGTTTAAAGCTCCATCTATCTATCCGACTCGCTCTGCTCTGTAAAGCTGCGAGGCCTGCCCGGTCAAAGTCATACAGGACGCGATGTGCATCAGCGACACTCACAAAGAGCCTTTACACTGATGTTACCCTTTAAAAACAACCACAAGGTTACACACACAGTGCTGCGTGTGCACACAGAGAGATGCACACACACACCAGAGTCAGCTAGAGTTTACTGCTTTGGACTGAGTTTAAGGGATCAGCCAAGATCCTTCTATCTCAAAGTCCGCCACCCAGCTGGGGTTACATTGTGTAAAATGTACTTATATCACTGCAGCATCTTCTCCGACAATCCCGCAGCCTCACTTGCCACATACACACACACACACGCTTAACTACATGAGCGCAGCAGCTAAGTGATAGCAGAAATGATAGAGTATTCCTAATTACCCATCAAGATGGTTTTGACAGTGTTCTGTGTGCCAGTGATCAGTGTCATGGCGCAGTGCCAGCAGCAACTCGGTTCTGTTTGATTTGTAGTTGCAGCTGAGTAGCGGGTGGTACACCAGGAGAGCTGCAGCCGCACTCTCTTTCACTTTCTCTCCCTCCCTTCCTCCTTCTGCCCCCCCCTCCACACTCACACTGTCCTGTTTCACTGGCCCGACCTTGCCTGTCATCAGTATAAAACACCTTTTCCAGGCTGCTGCATAAAAGGCGCAGAGAGGACACGAGGAGGATTCATCTAGTTTGAAGAGTTCAGGTGCAAAAGTGAGCAGGATGCATTTGGATTTAGGACATGAGGCTCTGCTTTTATTAAACATGGACAGAGACATTGTTTACGTCTAGAGCTGGAATGATTGGTTTCATATTTTTGACAACGACTTTAATAATGTAAACATTATCTAATAGGTCTGTGATTCTGTACAGCAAAGCAGTGCACTGAAGTGCTTTGAGCTAAATGCTAACATCAGCATGTTCACATTGACAATGCTAACATTCTTAGGTTTAGCAGGTATGTTTATCATTTTAGTTTAGCATGTTAGCATGCTAATTAGCCCAAAATACAGCTAAGACTGATGAGAGTGTCATTAGTTTTGCAGATATTTGGTCATAAGCCAAAGAAATACACAATTTGTGACCTGATGTTGACAATCGACAAAGTCATAGCAATTCATCCGAAAGAGACGTGAACATCTGGACAAAATTTCAGGGCAATCCATCCCATAGTTGTTGAAATATTTCAGTCTGGACCAAAGTGGTGAACCGACCAACCAACAGGCCAATGTTGCCATCCTAGGCACTTCGCTATTTGTTAAAATACACTGTTGAGTGTTTGTCTTCTACCATTTCCTCAAGCAACCCACCAACCGTCAGTCATCGGTCGTGAGAATTTAGGTGACTTTACATGACTTGGACGCAGGCACATCTGTCTGCAAATGTTTTAAACGCTATGGAAAGTTTTTAGAGGTCCTACAACTCTGAAATCTGTTCTTTGTTTTCATTTTAAATTGTTATACATTTGATTTAGGTCTGCAGCTGTGTTTTTGTGCTGCTGCCTTTCTTGGCTAGGACACTTTTGAAAAACAGAGTTTTAATCTCAATGACTGTTTACACCTGGTTAAATAAAGGCTAAATAAAAACTCCATAGAGCCATATCGCTAGCATGACTAGATATTGAAGAGAATCACTTGTTCTAACTTCTCAAATATGAGACCTTGCTGCTTTTCTTTGTTTATATTGCTTGAAGACCTTGAAGATCTTCAGGTTTCGGGCAAAACAAGCCACTTGAAAACATAATTTTAGGCTCTGGAGAAATGTGATGAGCACTGTTCACTTTGTTCTGTCATTTCTGAAATGAAATTATTCATCTATAAACCAACAAAATCATCTAGACTAATTGTAAAGAACACACTTGGTAGTTGCAGCCAGTAAGGACCTATAGAAGCTATAAAAGGTATGAGTGTAAGCTGTGTACTCACTGATGTAATGAGATACATTATGGCAGTGCAGAATAAGATATATCAAGGTGAATGGGTGTTATTGAGCACAAACATATTAAAGAGTGATTTATACAGTGTAAGCATACTGTGAGCCCCGGCTATGGAAGTATAAGTGAACAGAATTAATGCACAGAGCCAGCCAGCTAATATTTGCTTAGTGAATGTTATCTGAAATTTGCAGCGCAGCTAGTTTTTTTAATGTACATTGGCCGCAGGTTTGTCTGGTCATATGAGCTGTTCTAATCTTAAACCAATGCAGCAGTGCTGCTGAAGTGCTGGTCTATAGAGTGAAGATGTACAGTGTATTAACTCACACAGTATAACCTCTTTATAATGACCAAATGTAAACATCTATTTTCAGTCTTGCTGTTCTCCGTACTTGACAAAGCATTTACACTCAGATCATGGAGCCATCATGGGCTTGGGCTCCTGCCAACTAAGAGTCACAGGTCAATTATCTTTCAAAAGATAACAGCCGTGTCTGCCATTTATCTAATCTGGGCCTGATTTCCATCTCAGGGATTTAAACTAAGTAAACAAGATGTTAAGATATTCGTTTTGAAAGGGGACGGGCGTCGTAAAGGGGACTAATCTGCTCGTCACACATGCTAGCCTTTTACTTTGTGACTCTGCTGACTCACATGAGACGAGATGAATCAAAGCAGCTTCATTCAGTGACTCAGGAGCTTTGTAAAGCCAAGTATTCCTCAGGCTTTGAGTTAATCAAGTGGGTCAATTGCTTTATCTTAAAGGACCATACAGTGATTTGTAGCATGATTTAAGACCTCTGAGTCCCCAGCCAAATCTGGGATTATTTCAGTGTTTCAAAGGTGTTGTGCTCATTGCCGAATGTAAACAACAGAGCCAATAGAGCTTTGTATTCAAAACGTGAATGTCATCTTCCTGTGCCAAGACCAGAAAAACACAGTATCTAGTAGGGCTGCCCCCTGAAAGTCGAAGATTCGAATCATCAGTCAGAGACCCCTCTGTCAACTGAGATGCCTTTAGTCAGTCAGTGTACCTCTAGGGCTGTTTTGGTTGCTTTCACTCTGCTCTCTGGTACAGACAGCTGCGGACACAGAGGCAGGGTGAGTGAGATGGAGGTAGCTGCGTGGAGAAAGGGTCTTTGCCCAGTTAGGCTCAGAAATAATGTTGTCTTCTGCCTTCTGCTTAGAAAATGGAGAATTCACAGCTCACAGCAACTTTATACGATACAGCCCATGTCTTTTATTTGATATATAGTGTATGGAAAAGTGTTGTTTTACATTAATGATCTGCTGTTAGCGTATTTAGCACGCATTAGCTCGCATTAGAGGGCTATCTTGGCTTACATGAACATTGCCACTCACTGTCACCCAGAACATTTCACTGAACCCTGTTCAAATGTTCAAACTCTATATGGATAAAAAAGGAGCCAAAAGTCGAACATCAATATTTACAGTCAAATGCAATTCAACTGACACTAGGGTTGCAATGGTACGAGATTTTCATGGTGCGATATCCTTCTCAGAAAACATCGTAGTTTCACGATATCACCACATTACAGAATTTATATAATTATCAGTCAGAATTACCCTTAAAGGAATAAAAAATGAAGGCATATTTTTGGTTGAATGAACGTTTTATTACTTTATTTGAAACTTGAATCCATTTTTTAATGAGAGTATGTGTAGAAAGCCTCCCCTTTGAAAATAACAACAATGAAGGGGAGACAATCAATCCAGCTGCATTTTATTTTCAATATCATGGATAAGCAAATATACAGGGTATGATAACTGTCAACTGTTGTATGACGGTATACCTTAGAACCGGTCTATCGCTGAAACCCTAATTGACATAATTCTGAGTCAGGAACAGTCCTAGTGAATAGTCGCATTATCAGGCTAGTGATTTTGCAAGTTGAGCCCAGTAACTACAAGAAATACTCATGTTATCGTCAACCATTTTAAAGTACGCCATACATTTATACAAGTTTCCTATTCCCTGCCCTTCAGACAACCTCTGCTGCCTATCTATTCAACTTGAAAATCAACTTACAGAGAGTAAAACATTATTTAAGATAGTAGGTGTAACCTTTATTCCCTTTTTTATCAAAGTTGCTCTACAATTGTGTGGTATCTTATGTTGCAAACAGAAACCATTTTCAGAACTCTCCCGACATCTGAGAGCTGACAGTTGAATGCTGAAAAGCTTTGCACTGACAAGCTGTGTTGTCAGAAAATCAAATCAACACGGCAAGTGAGTAAACATGGATGTGAAAAGGGAGCATGTGAATTTAGTTGTTTCTTGCTTTTACAAAAGGTTGCTCTCAAATCTCAGATGTTGTAGCATCTTCAAATGCACCGGCAGGAGGAGTTTTAACTCTCTGCTGTCAACCGCATCACAGTGTTCAGATAACATAACTTAAGGGCAACACAATACTCTATGTAGGGTGATGGATTAGCTATCTCAATCAAGTTCCAAGTCTCTGTAAGTTAAAGTTTGTAGTTTCATGAGAGGAACAGAAGCAAATGGCAGCCTAAAAGGTTGGAAATCCATCTGAAGATATATGTAAAATACAGTGTAGGTGTTTTGTAGTTACTGGGATAGAGTGTGCCCAAAAACCACCCTCTTTTTCCCATAAACATCTGAGCTGAGCATTTCCCGGTGTTGTCACTTGGCATGAACTCACCTGTTTTGAGGAAAAAGCTGCCACTGCAACACCAATAAATGTCAAAACACTGAGTGGGATCAATACACAGCCATTAATCTCTCAAGAAGGTATGTGAAGTATCAAACTTGGCAGACACTGTGTATGTCAATCCACAGTTACACTCTCTCTAACACAACCGAACAGCCGCAATTAACACCCTTTTATTCATTCTGTCATTGGTTTTGTCATTAATGGCGCTGCCCCAGGCACAAAGATCCAGTTTAACTGTCAGAATCCTCCTTTCAGATCAGCTGCACATCATTGCAGCTGACGAACAGCCTGATAAAACCGACGTTTCGCTCTGCTCTCTGCACCTGTGAGTCTCAGAAAGAGCTTTATCAGGAAGACATGGGACACTGCCAGCCCCGTTTGACTTACACAGTCCAAACGACAGACGTCGCCACACTCAGACAACAGCTTAATACCCTGGTGTGTGTGCGGCTGTGCGCTATGTGAATTTTAATGAGCGAGACAGAGAAACATGGAGACCAAAACGAAGAGATAGAGCTCTCAGATTGTCTCCCACGGTATCTGGACGGGCGGCTGCTACTCTTCGTGACCCCGATGCTTCGAGCCACAGATCAGATCAGGGACACAGTGCGACAGATGTCTGCCCTGGCGCTCTGTTCCAGGCATGAGTGCTGCTGGCACACACACCAAAGACGAGGGGGGGAAAAGCAAAAGGGAGAGAACAGGGTGAGCAAAGAGAGAGAAGATGGATGGCGTGAAAAAGGAGAGAGGAGAAACAAGAGAGGGAGAGGAAAAAGAACGGAGGGTGGATGAGGAGAGTTTGCCCTCGGATATCAGACGTCACACCGCGCAGAATTCATCAGTGGGACGAGATCCACTCTGTCATGTTTCTGTCAGACAACAACCAGTTTGGTCAGAAAGTGACACTACAAGTTTAGACATACCTCTCTCCCTGCCTGACCTGGGGGAGGAACAGGAGACCTCACATGCACCATTAGTGCTCTTTTTAAAAAATCTGTTCAGCATAGGCGGGAGAGGCTGTCACACACTGAATAATGAACTTAGAAAAACACACAAGCCCTGCGTCTGAATCTACAGTAGAAAGGCTGATAAAACTAAAGAAGACAGTGTTCAGAAAACTCAACATATGACCTCCGCACAATGACTCTCCTAGTCTACTCTCGCTTTGAGGAGCAACACGCAAAACAGAAGATGAGAAGAAAGAAGAAGGGAGCTAATTATAGCCTCACAGCAGGATGGCCAGAAACAAACTTGATTATCATCATCGTCAAGAAGGCACAAAGGAAACCTGCCGCCTCCCCCCTTCCACCACAATCCAATAGAGAGGCTTTTAGCCTTCGTAATGATTTACAAAGTGACAAGTCAAACAGATTTACTGTTACAGCCTGAAAGGGACCAGCACGAACACTATCATTGCTCACGTGACCAGACCTCCGAGCCCTTCTCCTATTCCCCTTTTCCTCTGCCACCTCCCCTCTCTCGAGCCCCCTCTCCCGCCTGTTATAGGGGACAGCGAAGAATGAGGCTGGCTCAATAGAAGCAGGCAACAAGCCTATTCAATTCACCCCCCCCCCACCCCCTCGCTCAACACGAGCCCCCTTCAAACGAGAGGGAAAAGCTCTGCTTTGTGGAAGTTAGTTACTTAAAGCGACAGCCCCACAGATAAGGATCTGGTCACGGAAAACTTGTGGCACAGAGTAAACGGAGATACCTTTGTACAATTTTAACACCATTACCCAAGGTTTATCAGACTTAATGAGCCATGAATGCGAAGTGAAATTTTCAGCTTGCAGGAGCAGCTGACAACATTTCTGCAGCAGCCTTGGCCCTTCCAGTGGCCATGAAACACTATTAAAAACACTTATTAATCTGCAGAGGAGGATCATTAAAAATGGAAAACATTAGGAAATCATTGCACCACACTTTTCATTATCACTACTTTTTGAATAAAGAAAGTGCTCTCTCCCTGCTTGTGTTTTCCATCCATATTCATAAGAAGGTGTCTTTGTGCCCTGAGTGACAGGATCTACATTTGACTTTCATTTCCGTAGCTCCTGAAATATGGAGCAAATTTATGTTTGAGAAGCATCAGTCCCTCCAGGCCTGAGACGCTGTGCCTGGTGCAGTCATCATTTTTTTTCCACCCTCTTCATTTTCTGGAAGGTGAAAAACACCTTGGCTGTTCCGAGCTTTGAAAACAGAGCCACCCCTAAAACCATCAGAGCTGGCGGCAGAGAGATGTGTGCAGAGAATTCTCAAGGAGCATAGACCCTCGGGCTACGCAGATTCAGTTTCCCCCTTTCTGGCTTCCAAAAACAAAGGAATTCCAGAGAAAATCAGGGCAGGACCTCACCCCAAGCCACCACTGCTGCTGCTACCCCCACCTCCCTCCCTCTATTGCTCTCACACACACACACACATTACATGGCAACATGCACTCGCACACAAACACACAGCACAGCAAAGGTGATTTCATGCAACCATCAATGAGACACACCTCCTCTCTTGTTATACAATCATGTTGATTTGATATCCGGGGAGACGTGGCTACGGAGACATGACAAGAAGAGGGAGGATGGGGGTGTGTGTGTACATGTGTGGGGGTAGGTAACACACTGTTTGGCCCTAATTCATATCTCACAGCCATGTACAGCCATGTCTGTCTGCTGTTGTTATGCTGCTGCTGCTGCTGCTGTTGTTGACCATCCTTAACCAGCTCAGACATTTCTCCATTCAGATTGTAGCCACACATTGAGCAACAACCTCAAGATGTTGCAGGTCGAGCTGTGGTATGGCAACCCCCCTCTCTCCAGATATATGAGTCAGACATGAAACGTGTGATGTCCTCACGTGTATCTTTAACAATGTCAACACATGCCATTCAGAGTCCACTCAGCTCCCAGCGGGGAGCCAAGTAAAGGTTAAAGGGTGGCTGTGAAAGCAATATGGCTGACATGTGTAATAACTGTATTAGATGCTGCTAATGTATGTTATCTGAAGTAATGGGGAGTTGTTGGGGTATGAGCAGACACAGAGGAGCTCTTAACAAGTTCCATTACCTCTTTTTAACTGGATGTATCACTGGAAAATTGACTCAATTGAATAATATAGGATATTTTCAAAAGCTAAGTTACTTCGGATACAGACTGAAATATACTGTAATTAAACAAGACTAAGACTCTAAATAATAGACTTTGTTTATATAGCACCTTACTGTAAAGCTATGCTTTGAGCTAAATGCTAATGTCAGTATGCTAACATGCTCAATATGACAGTGTGAATGTGTTTAATGTTTAGGCTATACTATGTTTAGTAGAACGTATAAAACAGTGGTTCCCAACTGGTAGGTCGCAGGTCCATTCTGAATGGACCACAAGTGACACGTGAATGTTTCAAGTTTGTTATAACCACTCTTTATTTTGAAGTACAGCACATTCCCAATTAGAGCTTTTATTTTGAAGTGCCGTTTCCTGCTGTAGAGTGAGTTAAGAACGGACAGCTACTAAATAGAGACAGCAAACCAGCTCAACAACATGGCCAAATGCAAGTATGACGCTGCCGAATATATTAAACTGTGCAGACCTCATACCAATGACTGAGGAGAAATCTGGACCCCATGGCTGGACCAGTAGGGAACCACTGGTATGAAAGAAATGGACATGGCCACAGTGATGTCACCCACTGGACGTCAATATGACATCAGAAAGACTTTTTAACGTCTAACAACGTTAGAATTTTACATTTTATGGACATAAATACTATGATGTCTTGCAGGCACTGGGTTGTGTTCTCTATACCTTACGACCAAATGTTATTCTATGTCAAGATGATCTTGGCCTGAGGCCTTTGGAAGACGCAGGATTTTGGTTATGTAACACAACTTAAAAGCAACAAAATATCAACAACATCTGCTGTAAAACTGCCATTGGCATTAGACATCCTGATGTTGAATTTTGGTCACCCAACATCACAACCTCAATTCAACCAAATATCTAACAAAGTTGGTGGCCAGCTGGGTGGTTTGTAGACTGCTGTTTTAAAGCCTCAGGTATGACACTTTGGTCATCGTCATCTTGGGTTTTGGAGCCAGAATTGACTATATTTGGACGAGAGGGTGGCACCTTGGAGGAGCGAGGAGTGGATATAACTGAGAACGCAAAGACACTAGGCATGGCCAACTTGTCAATCACAAGGTACCAAAGCCCTTAAGCATCCCGTGCTTCATTGTCTACTGTTCTTTAAATGGGACCATAATTTCCAACATAAACATCATGCTGTATTGAAAAAGACTTGAAACTAGTGACTGAGACCATAAACTCGTCGGGAAAATGTTTACTGAGGTAATAAATCAAGTCAGAAGTAGTGTAATTTTTCCATTGAATTCTATACGATTGGACTTCTAATTCCGAACAGTGGAGTCACCTTCTACTGGCAGTTACAAACAATGCAGGTTTAAGGCACTTCCCAGTAGCTTAACTTTTCGGATCCGAAGGCTACGTCCACGTCTTTTATACAGTCCACGTGTTTACCATCTTAGTTTAGCTTGTTAACATGTTTACATTTGCTAATCAGCAGTAAACACAAAGTATAGCTGCTGCTGATGGGAATGCCATTAGTTTTGCTGGTATTTCGTCATTAACCAAAGTATGGGACTAATTAGAATTTTGACCTGATGGTGGCGCTTCATGAAAAGTCTGTGAATAACCAAAGGCATTACAATTCATCTTGATGGGGTCTTGAATGTGTGCAATAGCAACAGTTGTTGAGAAATTTCGGTCAAACTCAAACGTAGTCAACCTCTAAGAACAGTCAGAGGATCACCAAAGTCTCTAGGATTCGCCTTCACCATGAATGTCTGTCCACAATTTCACAACTCATAGCTGATGAAATATTTTCAGTCTGGATTCAAGTGACTCAGCGTGATTCAGCAAATAATGTAGCAGCAAGTTAGACATGTTATCTGTACAGACCGTCCCTCTTCTTGTCATGAAGATATTAAACAGTGTTTTTTGGAAGTGCAAAAGTAAATGGCGCATCAGATCTGGATCTGACGAAATCCAAAGCCTCTTCCTCACCTTACTCATCTCTCCTAATTTGGTAATTTCTACAAAATGTAACAAGATGCTACATACACTGAAACTTTCAGTAAAACAGCCTATTTTAAGTTAAAGTTAAACTATTTGTTTATTATAAATACTAAATAAACATGCATCATGATCAGTTTTTGTGCGTCAAATATAAAATCAAACACCTCTTTGCTTTTTTCCCTCTAGTTCACATATTATGAATAGCAACCCGGCATCCTTTAAAAATCATAAAACACAGGGACCCTTGCTGTTTTGTCAATAATGTTTGCCAGATAATTAAAGAGCCCTGGGAGACAATGATAAACATTGTTTAGAGGCTGATCCCTGGCAAGCTCCAAGCAGTGTATCATTGCTGTCTCCGGAATACACACGATTAGCCTGGTCTCATTACTGATATGATAAACGACGGCTTCCACCGTGGCTTTGGTTTGCTGGGAGGACGTACTTGTAACAGGGGGAGGTTAGAAAAAAAGTGGTGAAACACATTGCCCCTGTAATAGACCAGGGATAAACAAGGGAGATGGGTTATCTGCAGAGCGATGGCAGATAATGTCTGTGATATTTGCAAAGTCTGCGGCCAGTTATTGTACTTTCTACCCTATATTATCAAACGCTGAGATCACTGTTTAATAAAGTGGACTTCTTTATTTGTTTCGCTCCTCATCACAACCCTAGCTTCTCCATTCCCTCTCTCTGTGAACTTAATGCTGCAGCTCGGCCCCGGCCCACCAGCCCGTCTCTCTTTACAGTTGGTGTATCCACACAGAGGTTTAAAATATGCCCCTTTATCTGAGCCGCCCAGGCGGGAAAATGAAAGGGATGTCAGTCCTTAGAACCCTGGGAAAGCGCCTGGCTCAACCGCCGGTGTCAAAACTGAGGGGAGGGCACCGAGCGGGCAAACACACTGCACAGAGT
Source organism: Chaetodon striatus (assembly GCA_029783705.1). Lineage (NCBI taxonomy): Eukaryota > Metazoa > Chordata > Actinopteri > Chaetodontiformes > Chaetodontidae > Chaetodon > Chaetodon striatus. Next base: position 16,952,819 of record JAPZEB010000003.1, on the reverse strand, counting down.
AATAGACTTCTGTCACTGAGCAATGTTGAAAAGCGGTAAGAAAACAGTCTTAGTAGGGCAGTGGAGCTCAAGATTATATGCCAATATGATTTGAGGGGCTCTCCATAACAACCACAACTGGCTTCATTGACAGACCGACTGAAAAATCGACATCTAGCGTACGTCCTTAAAACTGAATCCTCATCCACAAAAAATACCTTATTGTACTCTGTGAAGACAAATGAAAACCGCTGCTCAATATCCACCGCATTTCAGCCTTCGCTCTCCATGCATGTGTAAGAATTAGTGTTATGTGAGAGCAGATACTGTACGACTCCCTCTCCGCCTCATAACTGACATAGCAGGCGAAGAATAAGTGCTGTCCCTTTGCATTAGTAAAATCCTAGTTAATTTACTTTGTCAGAAAACAAGGAAGTATGTATCCCTGGAGGCCATGTTGGAGACAATTCGACCGCCTTCAGAGAATCTCTGCCATCACTCTCCATCTCCCACGCAAACCTCCACCAGAAAATCAACATTGCCGCTCACTCTGAGAGACAACAGTGCCGACTAGACAAGAGACCGTTTATAGCACAAATGATATTATAAACATAGCATGTGGCGCATTATCTTTAGAAAAAGATTCATTGCAGGCTATAAGCTACATGCTGCGTCTAGGGTATGTAATTCATATAATCTGAAATCCTCTTCAAAATGCATTACTTACTGTTTAAAAATACAGGTTTTAACTTATTGACTCAGCCCAGCAGGTACAGCGCTTTGCTGGGCTGGTTCGTCTAATACCTGGCATTAGCTCAAGCGCTGGGCAAGCTGCATGAGAGCGAGCTCGAGCTCGAGCACAGTCCTGAGTGGCTGTCTGGCAAATGAACCCATGTGGGACACTGTGTAAGGTGTGAAGACCTCTTGGAGGAGGCTGCAGTCTACGCCGGCTCGCAGGCATGCTCCGGTATCAGGAGAGACAAGGCAAACACAGCAGATCAGTGGTGAAACCGTAAACCCACTGACCCAGCATGAAGAGGGAGAGGGGACTAATTAGTGACTGTACTTACAACTCAAAAGGAGAGGCAGAGAGACGAGGAGAAAAGGAGGGAGGGGGGGGGAGCACACACACACACACACACACACACAACACAACACACACACAAGAGCCCGCAGTTGGAGGATGAGGACAATGAGTTTGTTTAGCTTAAACAGGATTTACAAGCCAAACAGACACACGCCAACGCCACTCACTCAGACACATACTATCTCTTTTCTTCTCTATCGCTACCCCTTTCTCTCTCCGCCTCAACAACACAGAGCTGAGACAGACTCTGTGAGGATTTCATCAGCAGTAAAAAAAAAAAAAAAAAAAGTGAGGGTAATTGCTTGCGATGGTGAGAAGTCTTGAGTGCAGGCGGCAGCGGTGGGCGAATGGATGGATGGATAGAGGGAACATTTTGTTCCTCCTGTGCGGGCTCCGACTCTCATATTGTTCCTGGTGAGGCCGGGTGTCATTTATGATTCAAGGGCCCCAGCCTCTCGACGGATGGGAACGAGACGTGGCCATTGTGACGTCCCCTGCACTCGTTTCTCAAAGAACATCAAATCAAACATGCATGAGGCGGTGACAGGGGTGGGCCGGCAACTTCTCTCTTCACTTTCTCCCTCTCTGCACTCTGTTTCACTCCCTTGTCTCAGGAAAAAAAGAGCACTTAGAGGACTGCGTCTCCCTGATGTTGGGAGAGCTCAAGGTTGAAGTGACGGCTCTTCAGAAACACGAGTTAAGTTGATGTTTTGCCTGTATTATACCACTTAAACAGATATCTGTCAACACAGCACATTGTAAAGTCAATGCAAAACTACATTAAACTGGTTTAATATGTTTAACTTTGACTGACTGTGAGAGGAGGTATATACCTTTTCTAAAATCTATATTTATTCAAGGAAGGGTTTTGCTGAGTGCAAACGTTCCTTGAGAGCACCGCCCTGTTTCACACACCTGTAAAGCAGCTCAGCGCGGCTACACTTTTCTACAGTTGATATCCAAACAATGCTGTTTGCTGCCACTTTTAACGTTAAATGCCTTGCTCAAGGACTGAGCAGTATTCACAATGCCTCTCCTGACTTCCTCAGCCACCTCAGGAGTTTAAACCAACAAGCCACAAGCCCGAACCACAGCAAGGTTTGCAGCTTGAAGGACAGTGGCGACAGGCATGTGGCACTGAGGGGTTTTTTTTGTTATCCCTTTGCCTCATGTTGGCCCACTTTTGGCTCAAACTGATGTCATTACAGTCAGCCAGCAGGATAAGTTACATCTGCTCGGAGCTTCATTTTCTCTTTATTAGTTACACTGCAATTACCAGATCTCAACTTAAAGAGAGCTTAACTGCAGACTTATGGGTAGAATTACAACAAGGTTTAGGAAGTAGTTAAGTGTCTGACACGAGGGCACAACCTCAGCTCAAACTCAGCAGCTCAGGTTGTAACTCCCTCCAAGCCCCTGATTCTGAAAATTAGTCTTTAAAAATGCTCCGAGGCAACACAAGTTTTTCCCTATTAAAAGACCAAAATAGGCACGTTGAAAACAAAGGCTCAGTCTAGATGAAAAGTACTGCCAAGTCGAACCACAAGTGAGACAGAAAGAGAGTGAGAGAGAGAGGGAGAGACGGAAACAAAGGCTGACTTCTGCTCGGGACATGAGTGGGTGGGTTTGGGCTGATGGCGAGACACCAGACTACTAAGAATCCATGTCAAGTGAACAGGCAGCAAGTATTTCGCAGCACTCCTCAAACCAAAACGAACAGTTAGATGAAATGTCAGGCTGTCAAAACATTGATTAGCGTTTGCCAGGTTTTAAGCACTTAGCGGGCTGCAGCTGTGCCGGCACACAGTAAACAGCGGCAAAGACGGTGCAACTTGGTAAATTGCTGAGTAACAAAAAGCTAATTACTCAGACACGAGTAATTAGTTGTTTTTCCTGTAGATACTTCTAATCAGTATTAGCTCAGCGCTTCACAGGAGTGCAAATACAAGGAGTAAGGTGCATTCGGTACTGAGAAAAAACTCATCCTGAGAGTTTGGAGAATAGCTGCAGGTGCTGGAAACTGATACCTGATTTTACGATATAACTTGTTGCAGCCTGATTTATTAAAATTGATTCAATTAGACTGATACAAACATCCAATATTTTACAGCCATGCTGGCTAATAGTGAGAGTAATCACTCCATTCTGTCTCCATGTTTGGTTTAGAGCGCAAACATACTGTTGCGTATAAACATATCTTCTTCCTCATGTTAAGCTGCAACTTGTAGCGCTGCCAGTGCATGTGTTATCTTCCTGTGTCTGTTTACGATTTCGCGTTTTTCCCGGCACATTTCCGGCATCATCTCCTGCACATTATGGCGCAGAGGGAGGGGGGGCAGAGGATCTGGTCTCAGTGTGCATCCTCGCATTTGCACCCAGCGCTTTCTTAAACAACCCAAATTTGATTTCAAAGTGAGTCTACTGGAGCCTTTAGTCTGTTTAGTGAATCAGACACTCTTCTGTCTTGTCTCACAGCCTGGCTGGCTGGTTGCAGAGAGGCCCCAGGAGGGACAACAGAAGGAAAGAAAACTCACACATATACACACACACACACACACACACACTTCCAAGTTTCAAACAGTTGCAGATGGCTTTAATTCCTTGCCCTCTTTCTTTCACAATTTATCAGGTAACCCACTCTGAACGAGCGTGCCTCCTTTTCATGCTTTGCTGAGATGACTTAACGCTGCTTCGGTTTGTCAGAAGGAGGAAAAAAAAAAAAAAAAAAAAAGTCGAACAGCACTAATTAATGTGGTGCAGCTGACAAGTGTTGCTGCTGAAACAATTTCATTACATCACCAATTTAAATTACCAAGGAGGGAGACACTGGAGGGTGCACCCATCCAAAAACCTATTTACACGCTCTCTTAGACCGACATACAGGGAGTGGACACAATAACATGAACACCTGCAATACAATGCAATACTCCTGCAATAAATACTGACTGTGTTGAACCTATAATGTTTCATTTTTAGTTGAGGCTGTGTCGGATTTCTTCGGGAAGCGGAGCTTTAAGGTGCTAACTGATAACTGATTTACAGCAGGTGGTGATATACACTTGTTATCTTACCTGCATTATGATAACAGGATAGTAGCCCCGTCAGTGAGATATGGTTTGTTATAGATACTGCAAAGCTCCACAACTCTATATAACAACTAATCTCAACTTCAACACCTCACCAACAAGGATAAAGTCTCATTTTTTTTACCCCCTCCTAAAGTTTAGCTGTCCTGTAGCAGGGTGCACAGTAATGAAAGAGCGGCAGTCTCCTCCTCCTCCTACTCCACCTCCTCCTCCCATCGGGAGCCCCCTCTCTGCTGCGCTCTGCCCCGGCTGGCCTCACATCCAGATGGGAGGAATTTTTACGGGGAGGGTCCGCCAAACTTAAGGGCTGAGGGCTGCGCTGAGTCAAGCAGCTCATCCACACTCCCCCTGCAGAAGTGTTGTTAAAAATGTGGTGCTGCTGCTCCCTGTCAGAGATTCAGATAGCAACAAAATTCCTTGTATGTGGACACATACTTGGCTACGAAAGCTGACTCTGATAGTTGCATGTTAAGGAAACCATGTGTGTATTTGTGCTGGGATGTTGGGTGTGTGTGCAGAAAAGGTTGCGGTGCATTGTCTTATATAAATATCCACTATTCCTCAGCCTAATAGAGAGCACAATTGAATCTCATTAAGGGCCCCTGAGGGTCCCAGTGGCCCCACATTGGGAGCCACTGATCTCTGAATGATCCCAGTGAGGATCCAATCAACACAATCAGTGTTATCAGCGCAGGTCAAGGTGGTAAATGTTGCATTACATGGTGTTGTTTAACAGGAACACAACAGAGTAACATATGGACATGCCTGCTAATTGCATTACAACAGGTAGCCGATAATAGCCTTGAAGGGAGTCAACAAGCCCAGTCACACTACTGACTGCTAGCTAAGTGACATACATTCTCAGTTTAGCATCAACCGAGCCATCAGCTGATCCACCGAGACGAGACATTCATCCCCACACACACACTCATACACAAACAGACCCGCAACCACTGAGTTACCAGCACATTCCTATCCAGTGTCTTCACCAAATGCATGCACCTATAATGAAATAATCCTGCAGACACACTGACTGTTTAGCTCCAGCGCAACTCGTCTACAGCGGGCAGAAACATGCGATACAAGCCTGGGTATTACGCCGCGTAAAAGGCGCTCCGTTGCCGCTCGCGCAGCCACAACCTGCCCCCTCTTACACGAGTTCATCTGCGGCTGTTAAAGGTTTCTAGGAGGTCACCCTATTGTTAGCAGGTAGTGTCTGTCCAGCGGGAGGCAAACCCCATCTTGAGCAACCCCGCACACACGTTCAAAACCTCGCTTTGCAACAAAAAATAACCAGGCGCGAAACTTACTTTGAGCTCGGACCTCAGCGGCGGATCCGCGTATTGTTTCTCCAAACCTCGTGTTTACGGTGCTCCTCTGTCTCGCTCCCTCCACTTCACAAAGACGACGTGAGAGCCCCGGAGACGGTGTGAGTGACTGACTGAATCAACTACCGTAGAGCACGGCAAGTTGAAGTGTCAGATTACACTGGCTATTCAGTTACCAGAGAGAGCCGTGCTCGGCGGTCGGTGCGAAAACGCGACCTAGATTCCCGCGGAAGGACACCGAGTGTAGAGGTGTAAGCAGACGCTAATGGGCTGCTAACAGCACATTTCACAGTGGAGCGGACTGCAGCTCTGGGCTCCGGCTATTGTCTGCTCCTGGGTCATTACAGCGGTGCTGCCTCAGTAATGCCTGCTGTAATCAAAGCACAAATTATTAGTTCATTAATGCTTAGTGAGGCTTTTAGCTATTAGTTAAAAATAAAGTCAAGAAACACTCAAGTAAAATACGTTTAAAACACATATCAAAGGCAATAGCCTGGTAATAGCACCACTATTAATAACAACAGTGACATACACCAATAATATTAGCCTATTAATAACACCTTTAATGCACTGATTATAATCAGGATTATTGTAAGTATTATACGTCTGCAAAAAAAGATTATTGGCCTTATGTTAATGATGAAAATAATGCTGATAATATTAGAAAATTGTGAAGAAAAAGTGTCTTAAAAATCACTTAGAGCCGTAGGTATTGTATCAAAATGCTTCCAAAATCTAAAAAATATCTATCTAAAAATATATTTTTTTAAGCATATTTTATATTTTTATTTTTAGCCTATTAATGTAGAATCACAAAATCTTGCTGGAATGAAACAGTTAGTCACTTTTGTTTGAAATATATTTGATATTAAATATATTAACACATATTTTCAAATATTTAAAATGGATTATCAAAATTATGTAAAAATAACATAAATATAAAATAAAAAAAATAAAATGGATTATCAAAAATATTTCAATTGGATTTTCAAAACAATATAAAAATAAAAAAATAAAAAATAAATAAAATTGATTAGCAAAATTATATAAGAAAAATAAAATGTTTATAAAATATTTAAATATTTTAAATTGATTATCAAAACTATA
>JAPZEB010000003.1:16930764-16941624 GCA_029783705.1 Chaetodon striatus | reverse complement strand
CCTAAATCTTCCACACTGTTCCTTTAACTCATCATATTCAGAACAATTTCTTCAGAGTTAAAAAATAAAAAATTCCACATTCAAACCTCTCCTCATAACCTGCCATTTAACACAACTTTTAGGCAATCTTTGCATCGTAACAAGGATCTTGTGACTGGAGTTAAAAAGGAAAACAGGCTGGCAGACAAGCCACCTAAGCTAGAGCCTATTTCTCAGGATGACATTAATATAATAGCGCTGGTGCCCAAAACAACTTTGTATTGATTCACATAACCTTTTAAGCCAATCGATTGCTGCACTCCAACTCAGAATGCTTAGGCATGGGCATGTTTTCAAGCAAAGATTTGTTGCAGTGTTGCATGTTAAATATTGTGTGTCGTGGTGTGTTTTCTGCTGATGTGTGAGTAATTCATCTTCATTCATTTTTTTCTTCGCTTTCTCATTCATATGAAGACGCTGTAATATGTTAAAAACACGCAATTAATCTCCTCTATGATTGCTCCTTTTATCTTTCCTGTTAAGGGTCTCTTGGTGTCACAAGTTAAAAAAATTTGTAAAGATAAAAATACTCTGTTATGACGTATGTTGCAATGTGCTTTCATCCTTGCCATGCTGACTCATGCTCCCCTGGTTTTCAATGGTCCTATTGCTTCCCAAACATACTGGTCACGGTGACTCATCCTAAAACACGGATTCTTGAGATCCATTTAGCATTTGCTGATCCTGGAGGGAGTTCATGAAAAAGCTGAACATCCATAGACACCGGGGTTGTTTGTAATGCAGGTGTCAAGGCAACTGGATTTTCTCTAGTGGTTAAAAGGTTTCAGGCTTTTATATGTGCCTGCACTAACAACGTTTGCAGAAGGTGGAAACAATGGCTATTCTTTACATGAGACAGTAATAGTCACCACTCAGTTGGTCTCATCGTGCTAACTCAATTTCATTTTGTTTAACTATAGATATTAGAAGAACATTTGTGGGTTTTGAAAATGTCCTTCTGTAGAAAAAAGAAGAAGAAGAAGTGTGAGTCCTTCAGTCCATCAAAGAAACACTTTCTGCAGTGTGACTGGTGAGATTTTGAAAGCAGATGTTGGCTGAAAGCCACTTCCCTGCTTTTCACATTTAAGACGCTCTGATGCAGCTGAATATAGTCATATGAAAAACATATGTAAACAAACATGTACATGCTTGTGTATTTTGGTTTACATGATTATGGCACCTTTCATTCATATTACCAAGAATATACTAACAGTATGCTTTGTATATGACAGTTTAAACTCTTTACATGACAAATAAACCAATGAAATACACTGTTGCACTAAACTTACATATACACACCATATAGTATATACCAGTGGTTCCCAACTGGTGGGTCGTGGTCCAAAAGTGGGTCGCTGGTCCATTCTGAATGAACCTCAAGTGACTTGCAAACATGTCAAGTTAGTAAAAAAATACACTCTATTTTTTAGGTACAGTAAATTTTTAACACAAAGCATTTATTTTGAAGTGCTGTTTCCTGCTGTAGAGTGGGTGACTAACGGATAACTACTTAACAGAGACAGCAAACTGGCTCAAGGACATGGCTATATGCAAGTATGATGATGCAAATGTGTTTAACTGTGTGGACCTTGAACTAATGACTAAGGAGAAATCTGGACTCTGTGGGTGGACCGGTTGGGAACCACTGTTATACGTAATCCAGAAAACATCAAGGCCGTGTTCATGAAGTCAAAATTAGGGGGTGGATCAAAGATTTATCATGACAAAGTGCAGCTGTACAGTGTGAATATACAATAAATAAAGGTACTGCTGTCTACACCAACTGCACATAACATCACCTAACATAAAGGATTGACGCTTTGCTCAGATTTCACACGTCCCATCTGACAGATATAATGTCATAAAGGCATTAACGTGAGATAAATACTCCCGTGAGCCATGTTCTGCTGGGGTACAGCAACACCACTTGGACAAACCACACACAGCATTGCAGCACACTGTCATACTAGAAGTAGTAGTACTAATAGAGGCAGTTTGCCAAGTTTAATTATGGTAATGATGACATTATTTGTCATGCAACAGCCTTTTTTAGTTCATATTTTTAATCAATATATTAAGAGGGACATTTTTAGTATAGTACCCCCCAATACACAACAATTACTGCCTTGACTTTAGAGCATATGTGAGTTTAAGACTTCTTTCATATGGATATTGTGGGATTGAAAGGTACTAGGGTGGAAGGGGGCATTCATAACACTAGCACTGCAAGGGAACACTGACAATGTCTACTTAGCATCTTAACAACAGAATCACAGCCTGTAGCCTGGTTAAGAGCCTAAGCCATCCCAAATCTCAGTGATTATATACATTAACAATGACTAATCATGTTATACAACCTTCCACTCTCCAGTCCTCCAAAGCACTGTGACTGAGCTCACAACCTCTGGCGAGTCTCTGGAGGGCAAGTGTTTTGTGCCTTCAGAGTTCACGGCGGAGCTCGGAGCCACAGAGCAGCAGGAGGAGGTATTGAATCTCCTCCAGAAAAAATAAATAACGCCCTTGTCTGCAAGTGACCGGTGCTCACTCCCAGACTTTCAAGGCGGCTCGAGTTACTGTGGCCCCTGACGGGAGCAGACAGGTTGTGTCTGAGAGAAATACCTTCCCACAGATGACATCATTGTGCAGGAGAGCGAGCCAGGGAACGGCTGCGCCACAAGGGCTCAATACTCAATCAAAACCTAAGATCACGTCCTGATCTTTTACTCCTAACAAGTTTTGCTGCATGATTTTATCTGTGAGAACATTCTGTCTTCTCTCAGACGCTTTGGCTGCATCTCCAACTGATCAGGACCCTGATTAGACCTGTTATGTGTCCGTGAAGAGGAAAAGCTTCAATCTTCAGTTATTAGTATTCGAGAGGCATGAAAACATGACCTTAATTCCCCAGAGTGGCAATGCTCAGACAGTACAGTTCTCCATTTAATACAACCCACATACACAGAGAGAGAGTCTTTTAGACGGAGAAATAGTGTGATCTAACAAGGCAGTAGAGATGAGTCTATTGTGTGGGTTGAAATTAGCTCCCACCACCCTGCTCCCAATGAGGGTGGTCTCCCCTGGGCGCTGTGGATGACATTACAGGGATTTGTCCGTGAAGATCTGACTCTATTACTGCAGATAATGCTCTCTGGTAGACAACCACAGAGATCAGAGAGAAAAGCATGTTGCTCACAACTTGTAATCATGTGTATCTCAATTATCTAAAATGGCCTCATCTATTCATCTACTTCATAATCGCTGATTGTAGAGCACCACTGAATCACTGAGGTTTACTGTGGAGCAGCAATGTGTTTGCATTTACTTATAGTCTCCCCATGAGGTGTAAACTGTATGGATGGATTTAATGGATAAAAAAAGTATTTAAACCTTTGAAAACAAGGTGATACCACAGAAGACAGCACCACCTGCTGGTTGTGTGTGGTCAGTGGTGTGGGGTAGGAGGGTTGGGGGTGCAGAGAATAGGATTAGTTATGGAGTGAGACCAAACACATCCATGACAATCGCATCCAGATGCTGCTCAACGCCGCCCCACTCACAGTTACTCTAAGTGTGTTACTAGAGTCATTGAGCCTAAAGGGTGTAGATGTTGTTACCAGGTTAGTGCTCCACTCCATCAATGGCACCAAGACCCCGAATGCCCCAGAGGAGATGCTTCGTGGTGAGAAGCAACAAAGGGTGCTCATGTTCCCAGACACAAAATATTTGCTGTTTTCCAGCAAGTCGTTCATGCTCTCACTCTGTTGCTGACACCCCTCTGCGACGTGACGCAATAAGTGGTGTTTTAGCTGTGCAAACATCTCAGCGAGAACGGACTCTGGACCTCAATGACCAGCGAGCTGTAAACCTCCCAACCACCACCCACCCACATGTTGCCACATATGGGACCTACTGTACACAAACACAAAATGACTCATCCTTGTGTAAGAGAGGCGCCGCCCAGGTCCCTCTGTGTGCGATATCAGTAAGTCGGTATCTATACAGCCTGTGTACGCACCTGACCCCACGCTCACCTCACCACTGCTTCCTCAGCCTCATATCCTAATACTGTTTGGAATGTGTTGCCAGGCAACGGTCTCCGTAAACACAGCACCTGGCAACTCCGACAGGAAACCTCCATAGCTCTGTGGAAAATTAGATGCCATTACTGTGTGCACACCCATTTGTCCAGATAACTGGATATCTCTGCTTTCTATTTTGTTTCTACTGTAAAACACCATCTGTCTTGTAATTGTGTATATTTCTCTACAACTGAAGTGACTTTCCAAACAACCAGCGACCTAATCCGTGTTGGTTCATGAACTATCTCCTCATTAGTATAAGCAGCCGTTCACCAATTAACTCCCCCTCTGATTTGCATTACAGGGGTGGCCAAGAAAGTGCCATTACTGGACCTCCACGCTGCTTACTCTGTCCCATCAATTTCCTGTTATTGTTGGCAGTTGAGCTGAAGCCCCAGTATTGATCCCTCACCTCGGGAGAAGATAAGGTGGGGAATCGAGATGGATTCAATATCTATTATCTAATGGAATTCCTCCTCCCAGAAAGGGCTATGGATTTTCTGCCATTGAAGCTGTGAAAATGTGTGTCTATGTGGGCCTCTGCTGTGTCTGCATGTGTGTGTGTGTGTGTGAGTGAGTGTGCTCTCTCTAGACGCAGAATGACGCTTTTGTAGGATGGATTAATGCGGTAAGCAGAAAACGGTGGAAAGTGGCACTGAGGCTTTACGGACTGTTGAAGCATTCAGGGAAATGCACTCTCTATGAATGTGTATTGACCTGCTGCTCTCCAAATGGCCCTCTCAGAGAAGTGCACATACATAGGCTCTCATGTGTGGAGTATTGCATCAAATACTGACACACAAAGTGGTGCTGTGATGGGGTTTTCTTTAGACTGCGGCTTGTACATCACAGGGGTACTACTTTGCCATACAGCACTGTTATAAAGGGTTTATAAGCTGTAACCACTGGTTTTATTAATGGCTAGTAAATAACTTATTAATGCTTTACAAGTTATCATATTAAGAAAGAAATGGCTGCAGACGCAGAGTAACATTTATGTGAAAGGCATGTTTGTGTCCACCTGATGAATATAAGTCCAATATTCACACTCCTTTTATCGCTGTTTTGTTCTCCGCCCACTCCTGAGGGAAATATCTGGCTCTTTAGCTGTTAAATGCTCCGCTATGTTCACTAGCTAGTCGCTGCCTTTTTCTGTCTGCCATTTGGTGCTGAGCAGGTAGTGTACAGTGGGTTTATAGAGCTTTTTCACTGCTGCCTGCTGCGTCTGGAAACGACACTCCAGAGAGCAGCAAGAGTAAACAAAACATTAAAACTGCACACAGTAAAACAAAGAGCTAAAAGATGCTAAAACGCTCTGCTGAGATGCGGGGAACTGCAGAGTGTGGTGATTACAATCTCTGTGTGCGTCACCTTTCAAATACACTTCATTGTTTCAACCATTTTTGATGTGAACATATTGATTGTAGCAGCTGCAACAATTGGATTGCAGTCCTTTCCCAAGAGGTCAGAGGTCAAACGGTCACTTAGAGGGGTCTACCATATTAACTAAAAAATAACTACAAACACTAAGTGGTACAAACCTGTGGAAGCCCATTTCTGCCAATGTGATTTAAAAATCACATTATTTTGAGATAATAACAAATTATTTTAAGATATTAAGTGATTATTTTGAGATACTAAGTTTTAAACTTGAGATACTATGTCATCATTTTGAGATAACAACTCATTATTTTAGAAAGATATATATTTTAGATCTATATATATATTTCAAATTTTATTTTATTATTTCATTTTTAATTTAATTTAATTTTTTACTGTCTGTTTTTCTATCTTTGTCTTCTGAGAAAGTTTCTCATTATTTTGAGATACAAAGTATTTATCTCGAGATACTAGGTAATTATTTTGAGATAACAACTCATTATTTTTGCATAGATATATATTCTAGATTTATATATATTTCAGATTTTAATTTATTTTATTGTTATCTTATTTATTTTATAATTTTAATATTTTTTATTTATTCTTTATTTCTTATTTTATTTATGATTTTATTTTTTACTAAGTGTTTATTTTGAGAAAGCTTCTCATTATTTTGAAACACTAGCTAATTATAAGATATTAAGTAATTATTTTGAGATACCAAGTTACTGTCTCAAGAAACTTGGTCATTATTTTTAGATAACTCATCAGATTTTAATTTAATTTATTTTATTGTTTATTCTTTTTCTTATGTATTTCATTTATAAATTTTATTTTATTTTTTTACCAAGTGTTTATTTTGAGAAAGCTTCTCATTATTTTGAGATACTAGCTAATTATTTAGAGAAAATTTCTCATTAGAATGACTTAGAAGGTCATTTTCATCACACAGTTGGGAATGGGCTTCCATGTCTCTCAGAAGAGAAACCATTTTTCTTAGAAAAAATACCAAAAATTGAAATTAGGTGTATCTGTGACATGATCGACATGATGACTGCTCACTAACACTCTTTCTTTGTTTGTTTCCTTCTTTTGTTCCTACATGCTGCATGCTACTTTATCAGAGCATCAGATAAGCTGCACAGATCATCCTCTTCCCTAATCACACAAGGCACATACTGACCCCGCTCTGATAGCAGCTCTGATTTTCAATATCCCGCAGACATTAAGAAGAATTTCATCTCCCAAACAGCGAGAACGCAGGCGAGGTGGGAGATACTGGAACCATAATATTTCTGCATCCAATTACGATTTGATTATCCTCCCCCCCAAAAATTGACTCTCAGTGACAAAAAGGTGTTTGAAATAATGAAGAATCAACGTCCCATCACTGTGATAGCTGAGTTTCTAGTAGCTCTGTGGCCTCAGAATACACACAACAATACTTTACAAAAGCTTAAATCAGTGTGCTACAGAATGCAGGTGGGTCTATGGCGTGGTCTGGGATGATAAGTCCCTGTGTAATCAAGCTGTGGCACAGTAACACATATGGTGAATACAGTCATTCTGAGCGACTGCTGATAAGACGTGCCTGCTTTACACCACACAAGGGACAGAGCTGGAGTGTTTTGTGCGTTCAGTCAGGGGTAGGGAATTGAAAACCTGCTTTGATTACTCTATATGAACAGTAGTTGTGTAGCAATAGTCTTGTTACAGCTGAGGGATAGTTACCCAAGACGGTATTGAACACACGTGCACAAACGCACACTCCTCTGCGGCACAGGCTAAAACCCAGAGACAGAAGTCAGTCCTGTAATGGGGAAGGTGATAGCCTTAGTGGGTAAATGAATGTCAGCAGCAATTAGAGGCCCGCGTAATAGCATCTAACAGAGAGGCCACAGCGCAGACGGGTCAGGAGTTTACCATGTATCACCAGGATTACATCCACACAGAGCAGACACTTTCAGCCAAGGACGTCTCGAGGGCAGGGAGACAACAGGAGAGAGCACACAGGCAGGGTCTACGCAATATGAGACCAGCAGACTCACAAAGAACAGGCGATTAATGTGCATATGGCTGGGACTAACAGTGTGATGCTAAAGCTACAGCTCCCTGAAGATATATGTAATGGCTTGTTGTTGTTAATCTTCAGCTACAGTAGGCTAGTTGTCATGTTTGAGCCCTCGCTGTATGTCTATGACATGAACATATAAAGTAGGAAGTACGATAACTAATCTGCACTGTGGCTGAAAATAATCTGTTCACGCCATTACACTCACCACAGGGAGCAAGAATCTGGTCAACACAAGGTTAAACATTGATTTTAGGGTTAAACTTCGGTTTAAAAGGTGGTGCCTCCATGTTTACGAGGTTAAGATACAGACCATTAGCCACAATATCCCTCTAGTTCAGGGGTCAGCAACCTTTACCATCAAAGGAACCATTTTTGACCGCAATACATATTTGTGCCTTATTGTGACGGCAACGCTGCCTATTTAATGTACATTAGCAGCACGTTGTCGCCTCACAGCAAGAGGGTTTCTGGTTCAAACCCAGGATGGGGGTAGGGGAGCCTGTCTGTGTGGAGTTTGCATGTTCTCTCTGTGTCACTGTGGCTTTTCACTGGGTACTCCAGCTTCCTCCAACAGTCCAAAGACATGCAGGTTAATTGGTGACTCTAAATTGCCCGTATGTGTGAATGTGAGTGTGAATGGTTGTCTGCCTCTATGTGTCAGCCCTGTGATAGTCTAGCGACCTGTTCAGGGTGTACCCCGCCTCTCGCCCAGTGTCAGCTGGGATAATCAACAGCTAGCCTCGCTAAGGAGACCGAAGACTCAAGTAGACAAATGACACATAACTGGCGAGATGTTAAAACATTTTTTTCATTCAGCATATAGGCTACACATTTGTACAACTGAAAAATGTAAGAATTACTTTAAGGCTACAAAGATAATAAACGAAACTTGAAATGTTAAAATATAAGTGTTATTTATTTAAATTTTTTTGTCAAAGCTACAGGAAGCCACCAGAGAAGGGCTAACAAGCCACATGTGGCTCCTGACCCGCAGGTTGCCTACCCCTGCTCTAGTGCATGTCTGGCCAGTCTGGACATTTGTTTCGTTCGTCATTTAAAAGCAGTGATGTTCACCTTGGTCCGTGAGCCAAATCTAGCTCATGATATTCACAATAAAAATGAACTGATTCACACCAGTAATTTTTTTTCCCTTTTGTCCCCACGCCCTCGTGCACACCTGAACTGTGCAGGGCTACTATGACTTGATTTGCTTGATAGGTGAGGACAGCAAGCGTTGAAAGATTGAAAATGGCCAATTAATTTATCATATATACTAATAAATGTTATCAATGCTTGTTAATTAACTGGCCCCTTGCCTCCTGTTACTTTGCAAAGTGGCCAGTTGTGCCAAGAAAGTTGAGTATCCCTGTTTTAAAGTCTTAAAATGCAAAAAATAAAAAAGTAAACTTGCAATTAGGCATGTGTGGCTATGGTTAGGGTTGGAATAAAACTCAAATTGCTTTTATAAAGGTCGATACACTTCAAAAATCACAATCTTATTAGGTTTTTTTTCTATTATTGATCACTTAAAGTTTGTCTTTACTTAAAAAAACAAATGAAATCAAATCTGCCATTGTCAGAAGATTATTTCAACCCTGACCCTTTTTTCCTTATTGCAGTGCAACAATCCAGTTGTTTTAGAATACTAATACTTAGCCACACAAGTCAAACTATCTTACCGCACAAGCACTTTTTATTTTACTGTATAGAACTCATTTAGATGGCAAAAAAAGTAAGAGAGAAAGAAAGAAAGAAAGAAAGTGGAGTAAAAGGTCCTTTGCTGCATATTCAGAGGTTTTCCCATGAGTCCAGCACACTGGGCTAATCTCATCCCATGCTGACACTGTGTCTACCAGCAGAGAGGAGGTTCAGGTAGAGAAAGAGGAAAGGAGAAAGGAGGCATGGGGAGGATGATGGGATGTGTGTAAAAAGGGGAGGTGTGTGGGTGAAGGGAAAGAGGTAGGAGATGGATGGAGGGACAGGTTTCTGGTTAGAGACCAGTAGCTGATGATTGAGTGGAGCGACTGCACGGAGGTAAAACCACTGAGAGGATAAAGGAGGTGGCTGATATGACACGTTAATGCTTTCCATCTCCTCGAGTTCCTCCCCTAATTCAAACCAGGCAACAGCACCAAAAACAATAGAGCACAATGCATATGCATTCCAGATGATCAGACAACCTTGAAGGAATGTAAACCTGTGGCGCTTGATTCTGCAATTTCTATTCTTCCTCCCGACCAGACGCCTTGTGTGGTTGTCATCGCTGAAGTGTGTAGGAGGCATTGGTTGAAGATGGCATCAAGCTTAATTAGATATAATTATCCCTCTATGTGTATCTCCAACCTCAGCGCCAGATACTGCACACTCCAAACACGTCACACAGCGCCCTCTGTTGGCGGGAAGAGTCCCCTTTTTTTCCTCAGTGTTTACTTGCAGTCAATGGGGCATATGGAAAGTGGAGAGGTTCCAGTTTTGACACCATTAACTTTAATATATTTGTCCCCTGGTGCAAAGTGTCTGAACACACTCTGTACTCTGGCGCCAAGCAGGATAGTTTGTCACCTCTCTGAACATTTAAAGCTGACGCTGGCTGCGGAGGAGGAGCAGGTTGTGTGCTCCAAGTGTAACAAAATGGTAAAGCCAGCAGAGCAGGAGGACTAATATACTGTATCCTCAGAGAACAACCAAGCATATGCATGAAAGAGGCAGTATTAGAGTGAACATGTGATTTGACTGTGATTTGAGACTTAAATCTTCCGTCTCTGTCATCATATAATAACTGGTTCCCATTCTTATTCATAACTACATGATATATATTAATGATTTGGTGTGGATTTAGTGATGATTTAGTGGTATATACCAGTGAAGCTGCAGAACTTAGGCTATATCCACACGAAGACTTGTCTTTTTGAAACCGCCAAATAAATGATCGGATTGCAATAGTGTTCTGTAAACATGGAGCCAACTGCAAGAATGCAGGCGTCAAAATGAAGCCGGTTCAAGCCACTGAAACCGCATAAGAAGGCTGCAGTATATATGCCAGCCAGGAGATGGCGCACCACTAAAAACCGGAGCATGCAGCTCTGAACCGGGGAAGAAGACGTGAAGCATGCGCAAAGGAGGAGAAGATTTTGTGGTAGAAGCCCCAATAGGCTCAGCAGGTTCTGTAGCAGGAACACAAGCCTGTAATTCGGCATTGTTGTTGTTGTTGTTGTTGTTATTGTTGTTGTTGTTGTGGTGATGGGACGGCTTCCTGCCGGGGTAGTCAGAGGTTAGAGAGGTGGGACT
>JAPZEB010000003.1:16878964-16890475 GCA_029783705.1 Chaetodon striatus | reverse complement strand
TTGATCATTTTCTTAAATTATTTTTAAAATAATTTCTTGTTGCTCCCTCAGTTTGTAGTCATAGTATTTAAAAGGCAAACCCAAGTTAAGTCTCGGGTCTGTCAAAATCAGGAGTGTCAAACTCATTTTTGTTCAGGGGCCACATACAGTCCAGTTTGAGCTCAAGTGGGCCGGCCCACTGAAACCACTGCATGATAACCTAATAATAACAAATCCTTTAATTTTTTCTGTCATTCTGATAATGTTCATCCATTTACCAAACAAAGAAGAAAGAAAAAATAGGTGCAAATTTAACAGTATGTCTCAGCGTCTACTACTCACTTTCAGTACATGTGACTTTGTTATAATTTTCCATATAAGTGGAAGCTACTGAAGAAGCAGATAAAGTCATCCTTTGCCTTATAAACCATTTACATACTGAAGTTTTGTCAGTGCCTCTGTAACAGGGTTACACCCATATTGTTTTAAGACACAAGTCTGATACAGATCCTTTTATACCAAAGCTTCTTAATGTTCAATATCTTTAAATATGACAGTAGAAAGTAATTATTGTTTTTTCAGAGAGTACAACGTGGATGGTGACCTTGTTTAAACTGTTGTTGTTATCCTGATGTGACTTTAGCCAGAGGCCTTACGTGACTTCAGTCTTGAGTTAAGTTAAGGTGGAGCTCTGGCTAAATTGGGAGAATCTATTGTTCTCTGAGCTGGTTGTCTGAATCGTAGGAAATACCATTTGAAAAGTACCTACAGTGCTCATGTGTCACAATGTTTGTTTGTCTCACACTTTAAATTGTTGTGATGCACCAAGTCTTTGGCTCAAATGTGCAACTCCGTGTCTGAGCTTCACCTGTGTTAATTCCTGTTTATGCATATTTTGGCATTGTTGGCAGGACTGTATTCTGGTAAGAGTGGAAAAGCCTCAAAGACAGGATTTTACTTGAAGTATCCAGTCACTGTTTAAATTGCTCCTGAAACATCAGCCTTCACATCTGCATCCACATTAGGTGTGCAGTGTCATCTAGAGGGCCGCATTGGACCTTTTGGCGGGCTGGTTTTGGCCCCTAGTCTAAATGCAAGACTCAAGGTCTCATGGTCATTGATGCATGGTGTTAATAAACCTCAGTGCTCAGCCAATGTTGGATTAAGTAACATCAACTATAAGCAGCAGCCTCATCGCCCAACAAGATGCAATTTAATAGCAGTTTCGGGCAGCTAAACTGGCGCTGCCTGTTCTATTAGCTGCACTGTCCTAGATTTGTTATCCATTAATGGGCAGAGGCTATGCAGCTGTAATCTGTGTCTTCATCAAGCAAATCATCAACACGCCTTTCCCCTGAAGTGAAAGTGAGCAGTCATGGAAACCTGTTTACTCTCTTGGTAATACACACGGCTCCATGACGTGATTTTGCCAGCAAGGGACGCTCAGTTGTTGATATGAGACACATCAGAGCAGCTTGTGTGTGTCTCCTGTGTTCACACAGTGTTTAATGTGACTGTTTTGCAGAAAATGATGAGGGGAAGTACATCTCACCATTCCATGACATACCCATGTATGCTGATGAGAGCCAGGTAATACAGCCTCTGTCACCTTTACCCTAGTAAATACATAAGTAATTTGTTTACCTTTTTAAATGTACCAACTGCTTAAATGTCACCTGCAGCGTTTCCATGGATGTGTAGTTTCATAGTTTACAACAGTATTTCAGTTACAGACACTGGACTGGTTTAAATAACGCTCCCCAGAATAGCAAGGTCATAGTCTATCTGCGGAGGCAGTGGCCTTTACCCTCGATTTTCCCAGTGCTGTGTCAATATCTCCTGTGATTGCAGTAGATAATTTATCTTATCTTTCTGAAATAATTAATCCTATTTGTGGAAAGGTTTTGACCAAAGCAATTTAAGTTAAAGCCAGAGTGTTGCACATTATCATTCATTGTGTGTTTTCAAATTGTGTCATCTTTATTTGTGTCCTTATAAAGATGATAATAACAGATTATTGTCTCCCACAGAACATCTTCCACATGGTTGTTGAAGTACCAAGATGGACAAATGCAAAGATGGAGGTAAGAGTCTCAAATACTCTTCCACCATCAACTTTTGGATCGGATATCAGTGGCCTGGGCCTTGGTTTGACCGCAGTGTGTTTAACAGACTAGCGCAGTGCCTGTTTGGAATGGGCTGACTGTTTGGCCTGTGGTATTGCTGCTCTCAGCTCTCTCAAGAGTCACTCACACAGACAACTGCACACTCAACACTGTGCTTCATTGGGTCCTGACCAAAACACCTGGGCCCCAAACAGCTATGGATTTATTAAGATGTTTAGATATGAAAAATCTTGACTTGTGTGTTGCTGTTCTAACTCATTGTGCTGCGGAAATAATGCATAAAAGGCCCCCAAAACATTGAAAAAGTATGCAGCTCAACAGCGTAAAACTCACAGTACCTCTACTTGTTCTTCAGAAGAAAACTTTGTACTGCTATATTCACCTGACAGAGACATGTTACTGGTCACACTGCAGATTCAGTTTTAAATCACAAAATTTAACTATTAAGATATGATGTGTTATTCATTAAACTATCTAGTATAATTATAAGAACTAAAAGGTCCACCTTGAACTGCCCTTAAGTAAATTTAAGTACATTGTATCGTAATAATAAAAATAAACTTAACTATAGAGCACCTTTGTACAAGAAATGCAGCACAAAGTGCTTTACCATAAGGGCAGTATAAGCACTGAGTGTTTTACAGTAAAATAGACATACAACAGACAAGGCAATTCAATATAAAAGGACATTTAAAACCATTTAAAACATGGATTCACTGATTCATAAATCATAGAGTTGTAAAACTATAAATCATAAATGAAGTAAGATTTTAAAAGAGTTGCATCAGCACGAAGCGTGAAATAGAAAGTAAAAGTGTAAAAAAAAAAAAAGTGTTGATGATGCCTCTCTTTCACTTGTCACTTTTGGTACAGTTTTGAATGCAGGACTTTTTTTCCATGTTATTATTAGTTAAACTATCAATGGTTTCACTTAAAGTTTGGAGTGTTTCTGTTACCACTGCCAATACCAAGATTCCCAGTTAGACAATGCGTGAAAAGTCAAGCAAGACAGCATTTGCCTGGGGCCCCCAAATCACTGAATCTACCCCTGAAAAATACGCCTGTCGCAGCTACTGACGCTCAGAAATATGGGTGAAATACACTTAGCAGATGTATTCATTTCCAAATATGGATTTTAGCGTGCTTTGACATAAGCAGGGCAGTTATAAAGTAAAATATAGATTTAATTAGCGGACATGTTTTGCTGGTGGTAAAGTTATTAGTGTTATGAATTACTATGACAAAGAAAAACACACCCACGCTGCTGCTATTCTCAGTCAGAAACACTGGTGAATACACTCAGCGAGACATCCTTGACTCTCCGCAGAGCACTGAAACCGCCCCCCCCTGTGCCTGCACAGAGCACTGTTCACTTGTTTCTTCGAATTTTATTATTATTAAATGTGTCGCGTGTACAAAGTGTGTGAACCTTGACACTGCATGTTCTTGGATTCACACACACACACACACAAGATATTCCTTGCTTCATAGTTGGATTGTCTGACAGGTTTTAACATGTTTTCATTAACCCATGGCTCATATAATGTCTTCATCTAATAAAAAGGCATGTAAGCCTTCACCTGAAAGTTAAACAAGATAAAAACATTGACATTTACCATTACTAGCATTGTCTTTATTTAAATAATGTGAATGTTCAGTGTTAATTTAGTCCTGCAAATTATTAAAATATGAAGGTTTTCAGTTTCAATGAGACATGACATGTGCACTTTAGCATGAATGGAATGTACTTGTTGTCTTTTTAGCACTAATCATTTTTTTAACAGTAACAGTAACGCCATTTATTTTCAGATCGCTACAAAAGACCTCTTGAACCCAATAAAGCAAGATGTGAAGAAGGGCAAGCTGCGATATGTGGCCAATGTTTTCCCACATAAGGGCTACATATGGAACTATGGAGCCATTCCTCAGGTAAATTTTTGTTTTCATGATATTAATGTGTCCTCCCTGAAAACAGTGATGGTGTAAGATCAGTCCTGCAGTGTTTAAAATGTACATAGCATATTTTTAGTACTTAATTCGGCTGGCATGTTGTTTCAGACATGGGAAGATCCTGCACACAAAGACGGAGACACTGGCTGCTGCGGCGACAACGACCCCATTGATGTCTGTGAGATCGGCACTAAGGTAAAACAGCCTTATGTAAATGTTCGTCATCTTTCATTAGGTAATGAAGTCACTGTGGTTATGGATTTCATTGTTGTGTACACTCTAAAAGGATAATACTGCTGATGACAGCAGAAAATGAACTGCAAACGTCCTCTTTAGGTGTGCTCCCGTGGGGAGGTAATCAAAGTGAAGGTGCTCGGGATCCTGGCCATGATCGATGAGGGCGAGACTGATTGGAAAGTGATTGCAATCAATGTAGAGGACCCTGAAGCCAAAGACTTGAACAGTAAGCATCTTGTTTTTTTTTCCTTTATCTTATTTCTGAGCAGTCTTGCATCAGTTATACTGAACTTGTTCTGTTGTCCCCGTCTCTGCTCAGACATTGGTGATGTCCAGCGCCTGAAACCTGGTTACCTGGAGTCCACGGTCGACTGGTTCAGGAGGTACAAAGTGCCAGATGGGAAACCGGAGAACAAGTTTGCTTTCAACGACGAGTTCAAAGACAAGGTCTCCACCATAACACACCTTTTTATTACATTTAGCCATATTTTTTAAAGGGACAAATGTTTGAGATTAATCTTTAATCTTTAATTTATCAGTTAACTTACTGTGCTGTGAGAAAGAATGTGTTCGAGGTGCAAACTTCACTTCAACTAGAATTAAAATACAATTATATACAGATTGCTCTTGCATGAATTTTATAGTTAACTGTAAAATAAAAAACAAAACAAAGCACTTACAGGTTTTTTGCGTGTTTTAGGACTTTGCCATTGAAGTCATCAAGAGCACTCACAACTTCTGGAAAGACCTCATTTCCCAAAAGGCCAATGCTGGTGAACTGAACTGGTAAACACTGCTCTAACTGCTTTGACTGCAGCTAAACAACACAGCTGCACATGTAAATGTATTGATTAATGGCTTGAACACCATAAATGACTGTATCTTATCGCACAATACAGCAAAAACACGTGCGTCTCAGCAGGCGACAGCCCTTTCTGCTGCTCTGCGGACGAGGCTAAAGCTTGTGTCTGTGAAGTAAGTACTGTTCATCCCTGTTTGCAACATAACGTCTGAAGTTTCAACACCAGGCTTCATTGCTCGTTGATTAATATTTCGTAACTGATGTTTCACTCTATTTTTAGACATGTCCGTGTGGAAAAGAAGAACCTATCCCCTCATCAGGTAGCATTTCATAACTCTTCTTGTAAATTATGTCCAGATTACTGGATTCCAGCTGAACTTGATTTATCTGATGTGAGATTGTCTGTACTGTTTCCACTTGCAGTAGATAAATGGTTCTACTATGAGAGGAAGTAAACCCGGAGCTGTTCGGATCGGAGCAGAGTAAAAGGCTCATCTCTCATAGGAACACTTGAAGATGGTCTAACCAGTGGGAACCAATGGGATGACAGGATGGGACGTGGATGGTTGGGTCGGGGCTGGCTGTTTTCATGTAGATGGAGAGATGGTGGTTAGATACTGTAGAGAAAAAGAAAAGTAAAAGTACTCATGTCTTGACCAATGAATTTTCACTTATTTAACAAAGATCTCTTTGGAGATGTGCTGTCATAAACAAAGTACAGTTGCCTGTAGATACATGTGCCACGTGTGAGACTCTGAACTGCTTTAATAAAGCGTCTCTGGTTAAATTATCATCCAAGTGTGATTTTTTTTATTTTTGTTGTTTTGCATAACACTTGTGTGTCACATGACGCATTCTAATTAAGAAAATGAGACCTTGAGTTGTCGCTGCCATGACCACAAGTCTAATGAGCAGAGCTGTTAATGAGAGAGTTGTGAGGAGTAAAGTTTATATTTGCTTCATCTTTATTAAAACTTCCTTAGCTTGAACTTCTTTGTGTAATAATAGTGCCACCTAGTGTTCAGTACACTACACTACTTTTCTTTTTGGAATGTAACACGTTTACATATTAAGTTTTTATTTAAAATATTCTACAGGTAATGCACATACATAACAAGGCAAATATCAAATGTCTATAATCTTCCAGGATGCAGAGAACTGAACACCAGAGACACAAGACACAAAGACAACAAACAAGAAAGACAAAATATAATAAATTAAGCCTAATAAACTTGAATTTAACCATAATTAATATTATTGAACATAAGATAAACAAAAATTCAAATATGTAATAAGGCTGAATAAGCCTTTTACTTGGTGTAAAATTGAATTTCATTATGGAAGCCAGTAAAGATGGGTGGGGTTATTAAGAAATTTAGCTTTGTGAATAATAAATGTGGCTAAAATAAGTAAAACATTGAACATGTTTACATCTATACTTATCTACTGTCATGTGTCAGGTCATTCCTATGGCTGAGATGTTTGTAATAAATGTATATTATCAAGCTTATGCACCGTCTTTTATTTTCTTATTACAAAAGGGTTGAACAGTAAAAATAGGTACAATGAAATGTATATAGGCCAAAAAGTAGCACAATATTTAAATAAATTCCAGATTTATAGCAGTAGTACACATAGGGGATTCTTTAAGATTTTCTCTAAATGAAATGTACTCAACAGGATCATAACATTTACAGTTAAATTCATCTTGGGGTCCTCCTTCAAAATACATTAAGACACGTTAAAATGAACTTTTAATTGGGCTTGAGAGGTACAATCAAAATTATATAGACCAATAAAGCAGAAAAAATAGTATAATGTCAAAATAAATCCTAGATTTTTAGTAGTAGTGCACAGATTTTTTAAAAATAAAATGTACTCAACAGGATCAAAACATTTTCAATGAAATTAACCTTGGGGTCCTCCTTCAAAATACATTAGGACACCTTTAAGTGAATTTTAAATTGTGCTTGAGAAAAAGATATTTACGTTACGACTAAAAAATCGTATGTGTTCATATTGTAGAACATTACATATAAAATGTTACCATAAATTGCGCAGTAAAATTCCTATTGTAAAAGCAAAAGTAAATAATAATATAAAGGTAAAGATATAAAGGTAAATATATAAATAAGCACATTTAATTATTACAATTAATTTATGTCACATTTTATGAATTTATTAGTGCCTACATATTTTTGAAAAATATTTTTGTGGAAAATAAAAAGCCATGTTAATTATTTATTTATTTTATTTTGGCAGTTCACAGTTGGTGTTTTAGAAAATATTATTGGAATGCTGGCCCCGCCCATTTATTAGGCATCCTAGTGACGTACTTCCGGTTAACTGTCAAACTCGCAGGCTACATGTCAGTTGACGGGACAGGCTCGGACCAAAACCCAACGCACGGGCAGTTGAAAAATCCGGCAGACCAAGGTAATACCACAAATTATATATGAAGTTTATTATATTCCAGCGTTTGCATTTCAATTCAAGTCTAGTTTTCTGGTTGTTGAACCACTTTCCCGACATTATGAAGGTTTAGTTTAGTCATTGTGGACCTTTATGCGCGCTCATGTTGTTTACTAAATGTATCATTGTTTACTGTGGGACAGCTGATGTCGTTACTAGTAGCTGCGTGTTATAAGCCGAACTGTGGCAGTAATCCTGAAATCACTGGAACAGTCATTTCCAATGAGCTTAGTCATAAGTTTAGAGGCCTAACTTGTTTTATTGTGTTATTTATGTATATTTGTTATGGAGTTTTGAATTGAGATTTGCTCCAAAACCTGCTTCGATTTCTGACATGACTGTCGACATTTTTGCGAGTTAACTCAGTACACAATGCCTGTTGTGCTGTTGTATGTAATCCATTGACTTGGGAATTAAATACCACACTTGACAAATATAGCTTGGTGTATACAAATACCCCAGCTGAAACATTATATGATAAAGTAATCAACAGTTGTGTAATTTCCCGAGGACTAAGTCACTGAAGGCCTCACTATTCAATGCAACAAGCACATCAAGTCTCACACAGAGTGACAGGTGTGTGTGAGTGTGTGGGTGAAAGAGGGGAAGCAGGGGGTGACTGCCGAGATCAAGTGTCCTTGCCACAACCTGTCATAAAAATAGTCAGAGGAAGATCAGTGTGACTTAGTGAGAAAGCTCTCGGACCAAACTAGCATCTGAAAAATCATCTAAAGCCGGTTTGTTGCTTAATTTGCCCTCGTTTGCTTTCATGCTTTAAAGCTTGTGTGATTACACAGAGCTTATACATACCAGCAGAGTAATCCAGGGTCAGGAATAATGATTAACAATGCGCTTCAGTGCTTGATTCTGTCCTTTTGCAACAGTACATTACATTTTTACTTGTTTGCTAACTTATTTTGTCTTTATGTGCCGTGTTATTTGAGACATGTTTTCATTTACCCGTGTATGTTTATGAAGGGAGCGGGGGCCTGGTTAAGGTCTGACAGCAGATACCTCATTTGTACTTTGCTCTGTTTTTGTTTAACATACCACGATGAATAATCTCAGTTATCTGTGTTACAGGCAGTGCAGAGAAATGTCTTTTATATTCGACTGGATCTACAAGAGCTTCAGCAGTGTCTTGCAGCTTTTAGGTAGAGTATTGTACACAGATACCAACAACCTTATCCAACCTTGAATTTCCCCTCAAAGGACGAAGAAAGAGATTCCTTTTTTCTTCTGTCTAACCACCAGAACTGTTTTTGTCACGCAAAACAATTCACAATTTGACAGGCAAAACGTCAAACAGCCCTGACAACATTTTGCTATTTGACATTACCCGCCTCCACCTCACGCCTTTTTTGAAACAAAAATGCCTGAAATGACAGAGCCACACTAAAATGTTCCTCACAAACCAGTTTCTTGAGAAAATGACTGAAACATTATATAACCAGGACTCCCTGGAAGTAAAGATTATGTATCTCAATGGGACCTTTATTGCTAAATAAAGCATAAAAAATAAATTACATAACTATGTTTTACAGGAATAGAGCGGCAGATCTTTATTTTTTGTCAGTCTGAATAACTGTCTGTCCCTTTGTGAGCAGAGGTCAAGGAAACTATGGGGCTACAGAGAAAATACCTGGCACAAACAGCACAAAGCATGACAGTTATTAAGTGTATTTTAATAAATAGGTTAAGGCAGATCTCCAAAAAGTCATTAAGGTATAACACCAAATGTACACTTAATAAGTACATGAGTCACTTAGAGGTGCTTTTACTTTTTCCTTTCGGTGTATTTTTACCCGATTTGCATGTTCAATTTCTTTTTAGCAGCATCTATGTCTCTAAAAAAACAGATACCATCAATGTAATAACACAAATTAATAATGACTTCCATGCCATTCTTGAATAGGACTTAAAGTCCAGTCCTCCTCCTGCTCACCATCAGTTTATATTCAATTCACATCTCTTTGTTTTCTTTTTATCCTCAGGGTTGTACAGGAAGAGCGGCAAGCTAGTGTTCCTTGGCCTAGACAATGCTGGGAAAACGACGCTCCTGCACATGCTCAGAGACGACAGGCTAGGACAGCACGTTCCGACGCTACATCCAAGTACATCCAGCGATTTGATATGTCATCTGTTCTGCAGTCAATCTCGTGTTTCTTGCTTCATCACTTATCTAAAGTCAGTGCTTCCCCTCTGTCCTCAGCGTCCGAGGAGCTGACCATAGCTGGGATGACCTTTACGACGTTTGACCTCGGAGGTCATACGCAAGGTAGGAATGATGAACATGCTGTTTGATGCACTAGGAGCTGTGTGCTACATAAATGCTGACACTGTGTTTCTCTCACAGCACGACGGATCTGGAAGAACTACCTCCCGGCCATAAACGGTATAGTCTACCTGGTGGATTGTGCTGATCATGAGCGACTAGCAGAGGCTAAAGTCGAACTGGATGTAAGTTAATTATACTGATTTTTATTCGTATATTAACACAGCTCAGATCTCTTTGGTGAATATTTGACACTTGCTGTCTGCAGGCCCTGCTGACAGATGAAACCATCTCGAACGTCCCTGTTCTCATCCTGGGGAATAAAATCGACCGTCCAGAGGCCATCAGTGAGGATGCACTCAGAGGAATGTTTGGTCTTCATGGACACACAACAGGAAAGGTAATGAACACATGTGGGATTAAATGATGTCTGCCATGCTTTATGTTTTATTTGTACACTGTTATTGCATCCATCTGTACGGTGGAAAGTAGTAGAAATATTTAAATGGCATATTTCTTATACTCCTTACTCTGCTTTACGACTTCAATAACTAGCACGTTTGTATCCATGCTGCCTGGATGTTCAAGGACGTTTTCACTGCATAATAACAACAGTAAGCTTCACAAATCTCACAAGGCCAGACCTACCTTCCTTTCAACACAGGAGAAAAGTGTTATTGCTCCCGCTTATGCTCTTACATAGTTGAAAATTCTAGGTTCATAATACAAATCTGAATTGCCAAGGGCAAGCGTAACTGTGCTTAAAGCGCTACTGCTCCTGTTTAACACAGTAGCAGCAGGGGGCAATATGCTGTGCAAATTTTTTTCCTGTTAGTGATTTCTCTTTGACCACCTGCTGTTCATCAGCAAAAAAAGACAAGAAAAGAGAGAGGAGAAGGACGCAAGATAGGGGGGGCTGTGGCTCGGGAGGTAGAGCAGGTCGTCCACCAATTTGAAGATAAGTGGTTTGATTCCTGGCTCCTCCGGTCCACATGGTGAAGCGTCCTTGTGCAAGATACTGATTGCTGTTTCATCGGGGTGTGAGTGTGTGAGAGCTGTGTAGCTGGTGGCACCCTGTACAATAGCCTTGGCACCCAGTGTGTAAATAGGTGAATGTGACTCACGGTGTAAAAAGTGCTTTGAGTGGTTGGAAGACTAGAAAAGCGCTATACAAGTCCATTTACCAAGTCCAAGATGAAATAGTGAGCTATTTGAAAGGCCTGTTTCAGTGATTCATGTTACAGAGTCAGACTGTAGCTCTACAAATATCACGTTGTCATAAGTTGGGCTGGGCATCGGTGCTCCACACCTTTAAGGTATCAGTACCAAGTAGTATCAAATCTTCTCCACTCAAACAATATCTGTAATTTATCCTTTTTGTACCCACATCTAGAAAAAAAGGACTATTTGTATGGTTTTGCTCGCAGCTTATCACCACAAGCATTCTTCAATTTAATGCAACAGGTGATTGGCCCACTACCGCAGCAGCTAAAACCTCTACTGTCTGTGGCGTAGTGATGTCGAGTGCGGTGTGTTTGACAGAGCTGAAGGTTCGGCGTGCCAAAATGTCACCAAAATGTTTGAGAGTGTGGCTAAACTACATGAGTGTTGCATCTGGTGGCATTTTACGCAACTGAATGCCTACATTCACATGATGGGTATCAAATGTA